>JAJMKZ010000504.1:0-13471 GCA_030564005.1 Ruyongia tratensis | reverse complement strand
TAACAAGAGGTATTTTAAACCATAATTCAAGTGAAATTAAATTAGGAATTCCCTTTGAAACTGACTTACTTGCAACTTCAAATAAATTAAAGATTCCAGATTTAAATAATCATGTTTCAAAGTATAATGATTTAACTGGAAAGTTATTTAGAGTTATTGAACATTTTATTAGTGATTATGCACAAGCATCAAGCTATAACAGTAATGAAAAGGCCACAAGATCTTCAACATTTACACTTTCACCTTTAGCTGGTTCATTGAATATTCAATTCAATAATGAATATAAAACTGCTTCTTCTAGATTAAAAAATGTTATTGGAAATTTTAATAAAAACTATGAAGAATCGTCAGATATCAAAAATTCGGAACGGTTTTTAAAAGTCTTAGATTTAACAATTGCTGTTTTGCCAATTTTAAAATTAGAATATTTTGAAAAAATTGATATTATTAAAAGAATGGACTCTTATTTTAATGAAATTTCAAAATTAACTGAACTTTTTGAAGTTTTATACAAAAGTATTGATTATGTTGAAAAGTTTTATTCAACAGCATCTGATTTAGAAAAATCTAAGATCATTTCTAATCAATTAAAATCTATTAAATTTTCTTTGGATGGTATTAAACCATCAGATATGAGATCTACTTTGAATGGTCCTTCATCACATTCAAAGGGTTCAAGTTCAAGCCATGACGATAATGATGAATTAAAGCTTATTCAAAAATTCATTAGTAAAATCCCATTTGATGTTCATCCTGATGGAATGAAGTTATTAACAAAAGATTTTAATAGATTAAAACGAATGCCAGCACAACATTCAGAATATCAAGTTTTAAGAACTTATTTTGATGTTATATTAGATATTCCATTTGGTCAATATATTAGCAATAATGATATTGATGTCAAATTAGCAGAAACTCAGCTTAATCAAGATCATTATGGATTATATCAAGTTAAGAAAAGACTTTTGCAATATTTATCTGTTTTAAAGTTACATGAACGTAATTATCAGAATAATACCAGTGATAATGCAACATCTAATACTGAATCACATGGTAATTCTAAAACAAATGAAGAGTTTGTTATTGGTGGTGAACCAGATGAAGCAGACTATTCTTCAAAAGCTGGCTCAGAAAAGGAAATATCACAGAGTAAACCTAAAAACCTCACTAGAAAGACAAGATCTCCAATTTTATTATTTGTTGGTCCACCTGGTGTGGGTAAAACTTCTTTGGCAAAGTCAATTGCAACAACTTTAGGAAGAAAGTTCCAAAGAGTTTCTTTAGGTGGTATCCGTGATGAAAGTGAAATTAGAGGTCATAGACGTACCTATGTTGGTGCAATGCCAGGTGTTTTAGTCAATGCTATTAGAAAGGCAGGGTCAATGAATCCATTAATTTTATTAGATGAAATTGATAAAGTCTGTGGGGGTGTTAATGGAGCAGGGAAGATTAATGGTGATCCAGCTGCTGCTTTATTAGAAGTTTTAGATCCTGAACAAAATTCTAACTTTACAGATCATTATCTTGGATTTCCACTTGATTTGTCAAATGTTTTGTTTTTATGTACAGCAAATGATTTATCAACAATTTCTGAACCATTAAGAGATCGTACTGAAATTATTGAAATTTCTGGTTATACAGCTGAAGAAAAGATTAATATAGGTTCAAAATTTCTTTTACCAAAACAAATCAAATTTAATGGTTTACCAGATGGTTCAGTCTTATTAAATGAAGAAGTCTGGAAAAAGATTGTTTTAGAATATGTTAGAGAATCAGGTGTTCGTAATTTAGAAAGAACAGTTGCTTCTATATGTAGAGGTAAAGCTGTTGAATATGTTGAAGATGATGAACATTATAAGCCAACAGTTAACTCTAAACAAATTGTTAAATATATTGGTTTACCAAATCATCCCATTGCAAAAGATTTATTAGCTAAACCAAAGTTTTCATATAATTATGGTGTTGTTAATGGATTAAGTTATAATTCAGATGGTTCAGGGAGTGTACTTGTATTTGAAATTGTTAACATACCAAATTCAAGAAAAGATTCAATATCACCATCATTAGTGTTAACAGGTAGGTTAGGTGAAACTTTAACCGAATCCATAAAGATTGGTATTAGTTTTGTTAAATCTATCATTTCAAGAGATTTAATTGGAGGTTACAATTCAGAAGAAATATTAAAGAATTTTAACAATTCAGAATTACATCTTCATGTTCCAATGGGTGGAATATCTAAAGATGGACCATCTGCTGGTATTACTATCACATTAGCACTTTTATCAGTTGCATTGTCAAAACCTGTTGATGAAAATATTGCAATGACAGGGGAGATTACATTAAGAGGTAAAGTATTACCAATTGGTGGAGTTGGGGAAAAGTTATTAGGTGCATCAACTTTTGGTATGAAGAAAGTTTTAGTTCCAAAATTAAATAGAAAAGATGTTATTGAAACCTTTTTTAATGATAATGATGCCAAGTTATTGGAATTTTTAAATGATGAAGCTTCAATTGAACCAGAACTAAAGGTTAAAGAAAAATTAGGTATTGAATTGGTTTATGTTGATACATTTTGGGATGTAATTAAAGCAGTTTGGGGTGATGATATTCAAATAAATGAAAACAAAGGGATGTTACAAACTCATTTATAAATTATAGGCTTAGAAAAGTGTGTCTTTGAAAGTATGTGTATTATGTGGTGAGGTGTTCTATACTATTTATTTTTCTATATTGGTCTTTATATGATATATATATATATATGTTATTTTTTCTTAGTACTTTAAAACAATTTCAATTGATGGGTAAATAAAAAAAAAAAATTAGTCGTTTAAAAAAAATAATAAAAAAAAAAATCTCCTTCTTATTTATTTTTAGTTAAATTTAAGAATTTTAGTAGATTAATTTTAATATTGATATTGTTAGGTGTTGAACGTTATTAGAAATATAAAGACACAATGAATGGAAGTGAGCATAAATCAGGGAAATTTTGGTCAAGAGTGAAGACTTCTACAAAGACTATTCAATCCTCTTTATCAAACTTATCTATAAGGACAGAACACGATAGTGATACTCCAGAAACCACATTGATTCATAAGAGTCTAGTCAATTTCTACAATGAACAAGAACCATTTAAGGGATATCCAAACTGGCTTGGTGAGATTGAAGAAGCTCAACAGTTTGAAAGAGAACACTCAATTAAACAACAGCAGTCATATGACTCCAATATGTCTTTACAAAAAGGACAACGAACTAATAATAACTCTTCTGGCAATAGATTTGCAAGTAGATTCACTGGTAATAACAATTCAAGACCAGTACAAGCAAGACCATCTGGATCATCGCAATTAAAATCTATTTATGGTAATACACCAAACCCTCAGCAGCAACAACAACAACAACAACAACCTCAAGGTGAATGGTCACAATATAATAATAACTCTAATCAAGGAAGCAGTAATAATCTATTGAATTTACCACCAACTCAAAGAACATCAAGTGGAACATCAAGTATTATGAGAGACAGACTAAAAAAGAACCCCAGTTACAGAACAAATTTTGAAGTATGATTCCTTTTGGTTTCAAACTTCAAGCAGAGATAATATACTTATGAAGTTGATGAATGTTCTTTAATACAATATATTAAGTCTATATATAAAGAGATCAACAATATTACTCTTTATATTACTATGTTATATATATACTTCCTAAGTAGGGTACCGACCTGTCACGTGATATTATTTTTTTTTTCCAAGAGCGCCACAATTGACTTTTTAATTAGTAATTAATTAATTAATTAATGAATGATGAATAAATTTTTTTTGGGGGGATGAAATAAAATGAAATTAAGGAATTAAGGAATTAAGTTCATTAACGTATTGGTCTCGGTATGTTTCTTATTTTGGATATATTACCGGTTGCAGTCTTTATATTATAACTTATAACTTATAACTTATAACTTATTCTTCTATGTCGAACGATGGTTTGTTGTTGTGGCGGACAAATATTTATTTTCATTACTCAAATTACTTTTCTTATAAATATTATATATTTTCACCTATTTCTTACTTTATGTCCAATATAACTATCAAAAAGTTAACCAATTAACTATAATGACTGCTACACATCAACACAAGAAACAAAAGACTAAAAGATCTGAACCATTGATTCTTAACTTCTTTGACGCATTGACTCCAGTTTTACATGCTCCAGGTCAATGGAGACATCCAGATGATAGATCTAGAGATTATACTAAACCTGAATATTGGATTAGAATTGCTCAAACTGCTGAACGTGGTAAAATCCATGGTTTATTCTTTGGTGATTCTTTAGCTATTTATGGTGGTTATAAAGGTCCTTATAATTTTGAAGAATCTGCTAAATCTGGTAATAACTTCCCAAAAAATGATCCAACTGCTTATGTTGGTGCAATGGCCATCTCAACAAAGAATGTCTGTTTTGGTGTTACTTGTTCTACTTTAACTGAACATCCTTACCATTTTGCTAGAAGAGCTGCAACTTTAGATCATATCTCTAATGGTAGATTTGGTTGGAACGTTGTTACATCAAGAGTTCCAAGTGCTGGTAGACAATTAACTGATACTAATACAATGCCTCCAAAAAATGAACGTTATGAAAAGACTGATGAATATTTACAAGTCTTTTATGAATTATTATTATCTTCATGGAGAGATGATGGTGTTGTTTATGATAAAGAAAAGGGTATTTTCTCAAATCCTGATGCAATTAGAGAAATTAACTTTGAAGGTAAACATTGGAGAGTTCCAGGTCCTCAAATTACAGAACCATCTCCACAAAGAATCCCATTAATCATTCAAGCTGGTACATCACCAAAAGGTAAATTATTAGGTGCTAAACATGCTGAATTAATTTTCTTAGTTGGTGCAAAACCTGAAGAAGTTAGAGGTAAAATTGATGAAATTAAAAATATTGCTAAAGAAACTTATAACAGAAATCCTAATCATATTAAATTTGTCACAATTTGTAGAGTTGTTGTTGCTGAAACAGATGAAGAAGCTAAAGCTAAGTGGGATGAAATGGAAACATTAAAAGATATTGAAGGTATTCAAGTTCAAATTGGTGGTGGTGGATGGGATTTATCCAAATATGATTGGGATGAAGATTTATCAAAAGCTGATGAAGAAGCTAAAGCAAATATTGCTCCATATTTAAAAGCTTATCCAAATGAAAAGATTACAAGAAGATTTGTTGTTAATCATCATTTTACTTCATTTGTTGGCTCAGCTAAAACAGTTGCTGATCAAATTGAAGAATATGTTGATATTAGTGGTGTTGATGGTTTAAATATTACTAATGTTCAACATTTTGATACAATTGATTCTTTTGTTGATATTTTAATTCCGGAATTACAAAAGAGAGGTTTAGCTCAAACTGAATATGCTGTTGATGGTGGTACTTATAGAGAAAATGTTTACAGAAAGAAAGGTCAAACTTTTGTTCCAGAAGATCATTATGCATATCCATTAAGATGGCAAGCTGGTGTTTCCAAAGAAGAATTTGAAAAATCTTTGAAAGAAATTGAACCTAAACAAAAGGAATGGGCTATCAATGCTGATTAATGTTGTTGATTAATGAGAGTGTTTATGATTAAGTATATTCAGTTCATGTTTTATATATATATATATATATATATATATAGATATAGCAAATAAAATAAAATTTTAATTATAATAATGTGTACCTCAAAACCCCAAAACGGATTCTTTGGAGAAAAAAAAAATCGACAACAATAAAAAAGTGAAAAAAAATGGTGGGTTAAAAGAACGATACCCCATATCAATTTAATACCGTCAAATAAGTTAAAATACAACAGCGATGAGTAGTAGTAGTAGTAGTTAGTGTCCAACTCTTGTTGCAAAGTGTGATGATCATATCATTAATCTTTAATCATGTGATCTGATGATATAGTAAGACTTTTAAGCAATAGACCTTTAAATCTTGATCTCTTTTCTACTGTGGCTTCTACAAATACAATTTATAATTTATAAATTGAACTGACCACTGAATTAAATTGGACAACACTTTTAAGCTAAGAAAACACATCATCTTTTTAACATTTCTTGGATTAAGATATATTAGAAACCAATTACTTCGAAAATTGTTCATTTGTTCTTAAAGCACTCATAATACTATCACTCATAATCTATAATGACTGCTACACATCAACACAAGAAACAAAAGACCAAAAGATCTGAACCATTGATCCTTAACTTCTTTGACGCATTGACTCCAGTTTTACATGCTCCAGGTCAATGGAGACATCCAGATGATAGATCTAGAGATTATACTAAACCTGAATATTGGATTAGAATTGCTCAAACTGCTGAACGTGGTAAAATTCATGGTTTATTCTTTGGTGATTCTTTAGCTATTTATGGTGGTTATAAAGGTCCTTATAATTTTGAAGAAGCTGCTAAATCTGGTAATAACTTCCCAAAAAATGATCCAACTGCTTATGTTGGTGCAATGGCCATCTCAACAAAGAATGTCTGTTTTGGTGTTACTTGTTCTACTTTAACTGAACATCCTTACCATTTTGCTAGAAGAGCTGCTACTTTAGATCATATCTCTAATGGTAGATTTGGTTGGAACGTTGTTACAAGTTTCTTACCAAGTGCTGGTAGACAATTAGCTGCTGATGGTAAATTAACTGATAAGAATGAACGTTATGAAAAAGCAGATGAATATTTACAAGTCTTTTATGAATTATTATTATCTTCATGGAGAGATGATGGTGTTGTTTATGATAAAGAAAAAGGTATTTTCTCAAATCCTGATGCTATTAGAGAAATTAATTTTGAAGGTAAACATTGGAGAGTTCCAGGTCCTCAAATTACAGAACCATCTCCACAAAGAATCCCAATGATTATTCAAGCTGGTACATCACCATTAGGTAAATTATTAGGTGCTAAACATGCTGAATTAATTTTCTTAGTTGGTGCTACACCTGAAGAGTTGAAAGGAAAAATTCAAGATATTAAAGGGTTAGCTAATTCTAAATATGATAGAAGTGGTGATAATATTAAATTTGTTACACAATGTAGAATTGTTGTTGGTAAAACAGATGAAGAAGCTAAAGCTAAATGGGATGAAATTGAAAAATTAAAGGATATTGAAGGTACTCAAGTTCAAATTGGTGGTACTGGTTGGGATTTATCCAAATATGATTGGGATGAAGATTTATCAAAAGCTGATGAAATTGCTAAAATAAATATTATTCCATATGCGAAAGCAAACCCAGATAAAGTTATTACAAGAAGATTTATTGTCGAACAATTCTTTTTAACCTTTGTTGGCTCAGCAGAATCAGTTGCAGATCAAATTGAAGATTATGTTAATAGAAGTGGTGTTGATGGTTTCAACATTACTAATATTCAACATTTTGATACTGTTGATTCTGTTGTTGATATTTTAATTCCAGAATTACAAAAAAGAGGGTTAGCTCAAACTGAATATGCTGTTGATGGTGGTACTTATAGAGAAAATGTTTACAGAAAGAAAGGTCAAACTTTTGTTCCAGAAGATCATTATGCATATCCATTAAGATGGCAAGCTGGTGTTTCTAAAGAAGAATTTGAAAAATCTTTAGAAACTGTTAAACCAAAACAAGAAAAATTGGTTATTAGAACAGATTCCAAATAGAATAAGTAACACAAATCATAAAGAGTTGAAACTGTATATAAGTCATGTAAATCATAAGCTTTTAATAAAAAAATAAAAATTACAATTTTTTTTAATGTTTTAATTGTAGAATAAAATACTATAAATAATTAATTTCAAGTGTAAATTTGAACTGGGAATTAATATTATAAACTTAATGCATGATCTATCTGTTATAATGGACGTTATAATTATTTATTAATCATTAGAGTACAAATTACAATTAAATTTTAATCTTATATACGGAGATGAATAAATTATTTCCGATTGCATTAGTAATAGGTACTGTAGAATTTTTTCCTATATAAATACATTCAAAAAGATGAAAAATTTTCACAAAAATATATAATTACATCAATTCCTATTATATTAGACTAATATAATCATTTTAATATAATTTTTCATCACAATTGATCCAATACTTAATGAATTATCACCATTTTAAAATAAGATATCTTGTGATTACATAAGAAATTAGAAATCACGCCCCACAGAATTGGACCACTGTGGCTGTTGAATCTGTTCATCATTAAATTCTTGACTCAACTATAAATATGTTCAATAAACCCTTACTTATTCTTACTTATAATTCGATTGAATAATATACATACATATATATATATATATATAGTGGTCCTCAGTAAATGCCAGTTTTGCTATAGAAGTTTACAATGACAGAAAGTGATTTGAAGAGACAGAAGACAAAGAGATCTGAACCATTAATCTTAAATTTATTTGATGCATTCACTCCAGTTTTACATGCTCCAGGTCAATGGAGACATCCAACTGATGAATCAAGAAACTATGCAAAACCTGAATATTGGATTAAATTAGCTAAAAAGGCGGAAGAAGGTAAATTACACGGTCTTTTCTTTGGTGACGCTTTGGCTATCTATGGTGGTTATAAAGGTCCAAATAATTTTGCTGAAGCTGCTAGATCTGGTAACAATTTCCCAAAGAATGATCCAACTGCTTATGTTAGTGCAATGGCTATCAGTACTAAAAATCTTTGTTTTGGTGTTACTTGTTCTACTTTAACTGAACATCCATACCATTTTGCCAGAAGAGCTGCTACTTTAGATCATATAACTAATGGTAGATTTGGTTGGAATGTTGTTACTTCGCTTTTACCAACTGCTGGTAGACAATTAGCTGCTGATAACAAGATGCCACCAAAAGATGAACGTTATGAGAAAGCTGATGAATATTTACAAGTCTTTTATGAGTTATTATTATCTTCATGGAGAGATGATGGTGTTGTTTATGATAAAGAAAAGGGTATTTTCTCAAATCCTGATGCAATTAGAGAAATTAATTTTGAAGGTAAACATTGGAGAGTACCAGGTCCTCAAATTACAGAACCATCTCCACAAAGAATCCCAATGATTATTCAAGCTGGTACATCACCAAAAGGTAAATTATTAGGTGCTAAACATGCTGAATTAGTTTTCTTAGCTGGTGGTGACCCAAAAGACGTCAGAGCTAAAGTTAACGAAATAAAAGAGATTGCAAAGACTAAATATGGTAGAAATCCTGAAAATTTGAAATTTATTTGTGGTGGAAGAGTTTTAGTTGCTGAAACTGATGAAGAAGCAAAAGCTAAATGGGATGAACTATTAAAATATAGAGATATTGAAGGTATTCAAGTTCAAATAGGTGGTGGTGGATGGGATTTATCCAAATATGGTTGGGATGATGATTTACTACAGCAAGATGAGGAATGTAAGAAATTTGCTACTCCATATGCTTTAGCTAATCCTAATGAAAAAATTACAAGAAGGTTTGTAGTCAACCAACTTATCCATACATTTGTTGGTTCAGCGAAAACAGTTGCTGATCAAATTGAAGAATATGTTGATATTAGTGGAATTGATGGTTTCAATTGGACAAATATTCATCATTTTGATTCTGTTAATAGTATTGTTGATATTTTAATTCCGGAATTACAAAAGAGAGGTTTAGCTCAAACTGAATATACAGTTGATGGTGGTACTTATAGAGAAAATGTTTACAGAAAGAAAGGTCAAACTTTTGTTCCAGAAGATCATTATGCATATCCATTAAGATGGCAAGCTGGTGTTTCTAAAGAAGAATTTGAAAAATCTTTAGAAACTGTTAAACCAAAACAGAAAGGTTTAATTATTACTGCTGATTGAATATTGTTGCTATAGAATTTAACAAACTCAGCATTTATATAATAACTTAAAAAAATTTGTTATTTATGATAATATGATTCATTAACTCTATGGAATAATTCTAGATGATTTTTTGATATAAATTTATAATTTTGATTTAAAGTTTTAAATTATAGCAATGTTGCGATTAATTTAAAGTAGAGATAGATTGAATAGGGGGTTTAAAAATTTAATATTTAAATACCATATTCTCTATCAATTATTTTCTTATTTTCTTATTTTCTTTAAATCAAAAGTCTAATACCAACTAAAGCTAATACAGTAACTGGTTTATACTAAGATTTTAAAAATTAACGCGAAAGAAAGTAAATTATTAACAAAAATGGAAGACATGTTAAAGAAGGCCACTGGTGGCAAAGATATGAAGGACATGAAGAACCAAGCTGAACAACAAGGCCAAAAAATGGGAGACAATGCTGGTCAAATGAAGAAGAAGATGACTGATGAAATGAATTCAGACAAGATGAAGCAACAAGCTGAAGATGTTTACAAGAAGTATACCAAGGATTAAAGCTGAATTCTAGGGCTGATGTCAGCCAATTATTATTATTATTATTATATGATAAGCTGTAGAAACAAGATTAAGATTTAAGATGAGATGAAAACTATTTATATTTATAATTTTATATTTATATTTATATTTATATTAAAATACAGGAGCTATCATGGTTGGATGAAAGATTTTTTTTGTAGTAGTTAATTTTTTTTGTTAAAAGAAGAAGGCCTGTTTAATGCAACTGGTTTTAAATATACTCTGTTACAATGACTGGTGAAGAAAGCAGTGATCATAGTGATGCAAATAGTAATAGCATATATACTGATGAACTAGATTGCTTAAAACTTTTAAGAATTTCAAACATATTTGTTTTTCTCCCCTTGTTAATTGTTTATGTCTTGTACCAGAAAAATAGGATATCAAAGAATTCAAATCAAAATAGTCATAAACAATACATCAAAGCAAAACTCTCTTTAATTTCATTAACTCTATATACAATATTTCAACAGCTTAAAATATGGGAACTTGAACTCTTGGATTTTGGAATAATTGAAAAGAAGACTATGGGGAAAGTTTATATCTTCTTTGTGGTCAAAATATTTAAACTTTTTTTAATGAATGCTTCATTTGTCACTGTTTTATCTATTATGTTTAATTTAAACACTAATTATAAAGTTATCCCTATATTGTTCAATGTTGTTTACACTGCTTTAGATTTAGGCAGTGCTTTTGTTGGATATAAAATTATTGAGTTTATTAAATTAGCATTGTTGGCCTGTATCATAGTATTTTATATAACAGATTATCGATTAAGAATAATAATTTTATCAAATTTATTAGTATTTTTTATGCTAAATATATTTGGAATAAAATTTAATATAGTAGTTTTAACAAATCTTGATCTTACTTTCCCATTGTGTGTCATAACTATTTATTTAATGTTTTATAAAAATAAAGAGGTTAGTAATGACTTGGAAGTAAATTTAGATGGTGAAAATGATTTAACAAGAGAACAAGCTGAAGAATTATCACCAACTAATCAAAATGTATCAAACCTTACAAATATGATATCTAAAGTTTATAAAAGACTTTAGATTAAATATTATATAGAATATTTTTTTAATATAATAATGACTAATATACAATGTGAAAGTTCATGATAGATATAACTCAATTATATAAACTAATCATCCTTCTTTTATAAATAAAAAAACTGCAACTGAATGAAGAATGAAAGAAAAAGAAACATACACACGTATGTATGAGATCAGTATAGAATTGCCCTCAAATTTTTAAGTTGTATATAGGAATATAATATAGTATGATGATAATAATAGTAGTAAAAAATGATGGATAAAAAACAAAAAGTAAAAATACAAGTTTGATAGTCAAAAGGCATGGCACCAACAAATTTAAATTATCAATGAATAGTGTTGTAATAATTGTGTTGCGTATAATAATAATAATACAGGCTGATAAAATACATTTCTAAAGTCTTTTAAAAAGTCAAATGTTTGATTCTTTATGATCTATTACTCATTAATGTTTCAGCGTTAGTTAAACCAGGTAGATCTAATGAAGCTTTTGCATTATCTAAAGAAATTCTACCATCTCCTAGTTGTCTATCTCTTAACATAGCTAATCTTGTTCTATCTAATGAGGTTCTTGGAATATATTCATCTAAATCACGTTGATTGATTGAGGTATTATCAAAACCACCTTCTGTAAATCTTGGTGTACCGTTGTTATCTGATATATGCATAGCAATCTCTTCTGTGTCCAACTCTTCATTGTTCATTGGGAATGATGATGTGTCCTTTTTATGTTTCTTAGAGAAAACTGATGTACGTCTTGAAGCTGGTGAAGAACTTGAAGCTAATGTATGGATTTGATTTTCAACAGAGTGTTCAGTTGAATATTTTGAAATCTTTGGACGATCTGGATCTGTTGGATCATAATTTGGTGGATATTGACTGAAATCACCTCTAACAACACATTCTCTAATAATATCAATATCTTTAGGGAAGAAGAATTTTTGAATAACATCATAAATAAATCTTGGTAATAAACATAATAAAATACCAATGAATAAACATGCCCAGAAAGATGTAGCACCATAAACTTGAGCTGCTGCTTTATAATATTCACCAGATGCTAAACTTGAAGACCAAATACCTGTCCATGCAACTAAAATAATAATAGAGATACCAATAAATAACAAATTGAGCCAATCCCAGGTAAATAAATGAATCAAAATATAAAAATTGCATGATATAACTGCAATTGAAGCAACATATGTACCAATCCAATAACGATGATCAAGTTTCAAACCACTAAAAGAAACAAAACCATATGAATAATGGAATAAACAATATGGAAAAAAGTATGAAATTAATGATTGATATAAACCGTCAAGCATATAATACCAAAACTTTTTAACGTTCCATTCAGCTCTTAAAATACCAGTTTTATAAAGTTGAGGTATTAATAATGAAACAACTGCATTAACATCTTGATCAAAGATACCCATGAAAATAACTGGTAATGATGTAAATGCTAGATTATAAAACATTAAATAAGTATATTCGAATAAATAAGTACCATCAAATTGAGAGTTAACACCATACCAGAATAATGCTAATGTAAAAATAACATTCTTATAAAAGAAACTAGGAATCATTTCTGACAATCTCTTATATGACCATCTACCATGAATTAATAATAGTCTAACAAGATATCTAAACTGACCAATAGCATAATCTGATGACATAACAGCTTGTCTACCTTCTTCACCAGCAATACCAACACCGATATCAGCTTGTTGAATCATAGCAACATCATTTGAGCCATCACCAATAGCTAATGTCATAACTTCAAGTGTATCCTTAACTAATCTGACAACAGCTGCCTTTTGAGCTGGAGAAACACGACAACATAAAACAGCTTTACATTGTTTACATAACATCAAGAATTTTCTTTGTGAGTCACCTTGTAGAGCGAGTTTTAATGCATCACCATCAATAATAACACCATAGTTACCAAGTGGAGGTCCATGATCATTTTTAGCTTCTTCAATTTCTTC
>JAJMKZ010000503.1:0-13482 GCA_030564005.1 Ruyongia tratensis | reverse complement strand
GAAGTTGCTTCATCTAAAATTAAAACAGAAGGTTCTTTAATTAAAGCTCTTGCAATTGAAATTCTTTGTTTTTGACCACCAGATAATAAAGCACCTCTTGGTCCAATAACTGTATCATAACCATCAGGAAATTTAACAATAAATTCATGACAATTAGCCTTTTTAGCAGCTTCAACAATTTTATCTTGATCAATTTTCATATCAAATTCTCTTAAACCATAAGCAATATTATCTCTAATTGTACCAGACATTAAAATTGGTTCTTGTTGAACAACACCTAATTGTCTTCTTAAATTTCTTGAATTATATTTAGATATATCATGACCATCTAATAATATTTGGCCACTTAATGGATCATAATATCTTAATAAAAGAGAAGTAATTGTTGATTTACCTCTACCTGATGGACCAACGATACAAACATTTGAATTTTGAGGTATTTTAAAACATAAATCTTTAAATATTTGAATTTTTGGTCTTGTTGGATAAGCAAAATCAACATTTTTAAATTCAATAATACCTCTTGGTTTTTCATTTAATCTAAGACCTAAAGTTGGATCAATTGTTGGTTTTGAATCAATTATTTCAAATAATCTTGAAGCAGCACCTGAACCTCTCATTAATTCAGAATAAAAATTTGATAAACCAAACATTGCAGTACCAGCATATTCAGAATATAAGACAAAAGCAGTTAATTCACCAATTGTTAGTTGACCAGCCATAATTAAATGGAAACCATAAGCTAAAATAACTATAAAACTTGTATCTCTTAAAAACGAAATACTTGTATTAAATCCAGCAGATAAATAACCATCTTTAACAACATTATTAAAGACACCTTTAACGGCAGTATTATATCTACCCAATTCTTTACTTTCAGCAACAAATGATTGAATAGTTTTCATTGCATTTAATTGTTCTTCACTAACTCTTGAAGTATAACCAACAGCACTTTGAATATCTCTTGAAACTTTTCTAATTCTTTTACTATAGAAAGCAGTAGTTAGAATAAATGCAGGAATTATGAATGAAACAACAGTTGCTAATGGAGTTGAAATATAAAACATTGCAAATATACCAACGGATCCTGTTATTAAAGATTTACAACCATCATTTATATTTGTTGTTAAAACTCTTGAAATAATTAAAGCATCAGAACTTAATCTTGAAATTAAATCACCAACTTTATTTCTATCATAAAATTCTGCATCTTGATTCATTATTTTTTTCATTGTTTTTGATCTTAATCTTGAAACTAATTTTTCTGCTAAAACTCTTAATAAAATTGTTCTACCATAATTTGTGGCTAGACCAATTAAAATAAGACCTGATAAAGTTCCAATAAATTCATATAAAGTTAATCCATAAATTAAAGGTGTTTCTTTTGTTTCTAAAGCTTCTTTTGCAGCGTCTATAATAAGTCCATAAGCTTTTGGTATTGTCATACCAATTGAACAAGCAATAAGTAATAATGAAATTGCAACAATTAATAATTTTAAATCTTTTTTAGCCAATTTAGATAATCTAAATAATTCTGAAAGTGAAGATTGTTTATCTTCAAAATCTTCAGGATCTGATTTTTGTTGTTTAGGTATATTTAGAGGTTGAGTAGAATCAGTTTTGGGTTGTATATTAATTGTAGATTTTGTATTATTATTCTCTTGTGTAAATTTATTTGTATTCTGATATGAATAAAATCTTTTTGTTATTTGAATATTTGGATATGAATTATTGTATATTTGAATAGGTTTAGAGTTCAGACTTTGATTTAGACTGAATGTACTATTATTAAAATTAATGTTTGTATTTGAATTTGAAAATGAGTGGAATGAATTCCTCGATATGAAGGCAGAACTATATATGCTAGCCTTTATATTCAACGACAAAGCCGTTGGTTTCAATATTATGATTGAATTCTTCAATATCATTGTGTAAATATGATGATTGGTATTTGTGTTATATGGATATTCCAATGGTGAAGACCTTTCTGAGTTTTTTTTTGAGCGTGCACACTGAAAATAAGTTGTAATTATAAGTGTATAAAATGTATTAATATAGATTATATGAAAAATATAAGTTAATGACAGTAAATTGTATTGTAATATTTGATTGATTCTAAGGGCTGTTTGTTTTATTTAAGAAATCCGATCGATATTCGAAAATAATTTTTGGAGAGAAAATCACGTGATTTGAGGGTAATATATTAAATCACGTGATTTTGTTTTCTTATTTTAGTTTAACTACATTAACTAGTAAACAATTTCAATTTTTTTCTTCTTTTATAATGGCAATCTAGATGGAATATAATAGTTGAAATTTTTGATTCTTTCCCATTTGTAAATTAGAACTTTCAAAGTCTTTATTTATAATTTTTTTTTTCTCATGTTCTTGAAAAAGGGGGATAAAATAAGAGTAAAATAAAAGTCAACATTTTTTGATCATCAGTTCATAATTTAAGCTAATGATTTTGGTTCTTGAGGAACACCATCTTTGTAGGTGATAACCTTAGCATCAGATTTGCTTCTGGCTAAAACAGCAGCAGTTTTAAATTCTGGCTTTAATGATTCTCTAACAGTCTTAGCTGAGATACTTAAATATTTGTTGAAACTAGTTAAAAAAGGTAAATTTGTTAGTACTTTTGTCGTACGATTTTAAATTCTCGAGTTAGTTCAATTGTGTCCATCTAGTTCTTTCAATGTTGATAATTGATTTCAAATATACTTTCGAAATCTTAAAAAGACAACACATTTTAAACTCAGCACAATTCTATTAATTTTCACCGCTCCATTATCAAACTAACATCAATTGTGAACTCTTCTTTTCAAACACAACAATAAACATACGTGAAACCGGCCTTCTTGTAAGCTGACATTTTGATGTGATAATTTAATTTGTTATTTTAAACATTTTTCTGAGTGTTGAATCGAAATTTCCAAACAGTTGTTTTTTTTTTTTGGTTTTTTTTCTGAGGTGTTTTGACCCTTGACTTCCTAATTCGGTAACGAAAGTGTATTGCTCTGTGTATTTGAAGGGTAACACTGCTGCAAATGTTGTCTTATTTATATAGGCAAAATTGTAGTTGTTGATTTGATATTTGATATATAGTTTGTTAATCAGTATTATGATATATCTGTAAGTTTACTTTTCCAATTACACTTCATCAATACAGTAATCCACACATTTTAAATCATTTTTCTATAAATTTTCTACTATAAAAAAATTCCAAATTTTCCCATTCTCCAAAAAAAAAAAAAAAAAAGCCAAAGTTATCAATAACAACGAATAACCAATATTCAAGATTAAAGGCCACCTTTGGAACTATAACTCTACATCTCTTCACCATTTCTACGCATATACCCACATAAATAATTATTTGCAATGGCTGAAGTACCTTCAATTGAATCAAGATTAGAATCTGCTCATATCCATGATACAAATATAAAGTCAAATAATGATAACATTAATACAACAATAATAGATACTCAAAAGAAAGCTGTTCAGTCAATTAGATTATTCTTGAAATCAAAAACTTCTTATGATGTCTTACCAGTCTCCTACAGATTAATAGTGTTGGATACTTCTTTACTAGTTAAAAAATCTCTAAATATTTTATTACAAAATAATATTGTTTCAGCTCCATTATGGGATGCTAAAACTTCAAGATTTGCAGGTTTATTAAATTCTTCAGATTTTATTAACGTTATTCAATATTATTTCCAAAACCCTGATAAGTTTGAATTTGTTGATAAATTAACTCTTGATGGTTTAAAAGATGTTGAAAAGGCAATAGGCGTTGAACCAATTGCAACAACTTCAATTCATCCTTCTCAACCTTTATACGCTGCTTGTGTTAAAATGATTGAAACAAGAGCAAGAAGAATTCCTCTAATTGATGAAGATGAAGATACTCATAGAGAAATTGTTGTATCTGTTATGACTCAATATCGTATATTAAAATTTGTTTCCTTAAATTGTAAAGAAATTGAAGATTTAAAATTACCTCTTAAAAATATTGGTATTGGTTCAACAGATAATGTTGCTACTTGTACAATGAATACACCTGTCATTGATGTAATCCAATTATTAAGTCATGGTTCTGTTAGTTCAATTCCAATTGTTGATGATCAAGGTAATTTAATAAATGTTTATGAAGCTGTTGATGTCTTAGGTTTAATTAAAGGTGGTATTTATAATGATTTATCTTTAAGCGTCGGTGAAGCTTTAATGAGAAGATCTGATGATTTTGAAGGTGTTTATACTTGTACGGTAAATGATAAATTATCAACTATAATGTCTCATATAAAGAAATCAAGAATACATAGATTATTTGTTGTTGATGATCAAGGAAAATTATGTGGTGTTGTTACTTTAAGTGATATTTTAAAATATATATTATTTGGTGAAATGGAATAATACTCTTACATTAAATAACTAATAATATTTAATAAATGCATTCATTGTCTGTTTTTAATTATACATTGTAACCCCAGATTATTGATGAAATCACATATATTTTAGATAAGTTGCTAAAGTGAACTTTGGTCAACAGAGTTCATCTTGATTGAATGATAAAAAAATGTTCTCTTCTCTATATACAAACATTAAAAGAGATGATAATGCATTAAAAATTGAAAGGATAATAACCAAAAAAAAAAAAAAAAATCTTTAAAAACGTTAATGGAGAAATTTGTTAAGGTTATTAAGATAAACAAAAAAGAAACATATAAACAAAGGAGAAATAATATAAGAAAATAAGCATGCAATAAAAGACAATGAAACACATAGATGAAATTCTATCCCAAATTTATCTTTAAAATAAAAGTATAAATTAAATAATACAAAAAATAGAAAATACTGGATTAAAAAAAAAAAAAAAATTGGTGAACACATCAAGAAAGAATAATAAAATATAATATCACTAAAAAAAGAATGAAAAAGGTAAAATCTCATAAAAAAAGTATATAATAATAATGGTATAAAATAAATATGTTTATATTAAAAAACAGAAATACTTACTTCTTCTTATCAAAAGAATTAGAAGCAAGGAATCTTTTTTTTTTCAAATTTTGGGAACTCAAGGTCAATCAATGTTGATGCTGTATTTTTTTTTAGTTGTAATTGTTGTTATTTAATTTTTTTGAATTGTTTTTTAAAAAAACTTTTTTGACTATTTAAAAGCTGTAATTCTATATTTTAATCCCCTCTTAAAAAAAAATAAATTCTTAACTGATTGGCTATTAATTACTAAATAAATAAATAATGTGATTCACATTTTACCCCTAATTTTTGGTTATTGTTATTATTTTTTTTCTTTTTTGTTTTAAAGTGTTTTTGGTTAATTGGATTAAAATCAATTTAAATGGTGGTTTCGACATCAATATTTTCAGCAGTTGAGCCTTCATTAATTGACTGAGAACCTTGGTTTTGTTGAAGGGCTTTTGCTTCATTACTCTTTCTATCCATTTCAATTCTGTTATTGATCAAATATAAAGCTGCTTGATTACTTGCAGCATTACCAATCAGCGTTATTTTTCTTTCCTTAATATTTGGATCAGTACTTGGATCAGCAATAATAATTTTAGCACCTGTTGAATCTTTAATATGCTTGATAGTTTTACCGCTTTTACCAATGACATTACCAACATATTCATTTGGAATAAAAATATCCTGTGTTGTTTGTGCAGTAGTTATTGGTAAAGTAATTGGTGACATTGATGAAATCGGATAACCATATTTTGGTAATCTATTTTGAAAGTTAAATTTAACATTATTAAGTCCTAGTGATCCACCATTTAAATTATTACCTCCGTTATTGTTATTGCTTCCGTTACTATTGTTGTTGTTACTACCATTATTGTTATGATCTCTTTGATTAAATCTATTTGAACCAGCAAATTGTAAAAATTGAGTTTGATCAAATTGAGGTGTATATAAACCACCAAATAATAAAGGATTACCTGGTAAACCATTAGTACCTGCTGCGCCTGATGGTTGATTTAAATGATTTCCTGGATTATAGAATATAACTTTAGCTTTAGTCTTTAAAATAGCTTTATGTTCAACTAAAGTTTGAGAAACATAATATATAGCAATATGGATACCATCAGCAACACCAGTAATAGTTAATAAACGATCAGTTGAAAATGGCAAAGAAGTACTACTTGAATGTAATTTAGAAGCAGATTCTTGTTCAATTTCTCTAAATCTTGCCCCACCTTTACCAATAACATAACCAATAAGTTGATGAGGAACTAACAATTGTAAATTAAATCTTTTTGAGTTCTCATTTGAAGGACTATTTTCAGGTTCTTCTAAGATTGCTCTAATGATCAGACCAAAAGCTTTTGCAACATTTTCTGATGGGCCTCTAACATGAATAACACGTTCAGTAATACCACGAATATTTTCACTAACATTAACTTTAGTACTTGAGGCTTCCTTAATATGATTGATCATTTCACCACCTTTACCAACTACAAGCGCTGCTTCTTTAACTTGACATAGCATTCTTAAATGGATATAAGTTGGATCATCAACTTTGTGGCTACTTATTGTTCTTGAATCATTTTCAATAGCATCGCTGTCATTCTCATTTGACCCTTGATGTTCCTCATTCACAACTTCAGCATCCAAAGCAACCCTTTTGATTGCTGCAGTGGCCTCTTCGTTGGATGTTTCTTCTTCGTTCTTACGCTTAAGCATTCTGCACTATGATCAGTTGTTTTAAAGCGATATTAGCAACGCAATTGATGAATGAAAGCACTGTCAAACTTTTGGTGAAATGCTTTTTATGTTGTCTTTCTAAAAAAAACTTTGTTGATTTTTTTTTTTTTTTTACTTTTTTTGAATTCCGGTAAAATAAAAAAATTTGGAGTTCCGACTTTCTGTTTTTATTTTGGACTTTTTGCTGATTTTTGGATTTTGATTTTAATTTATATATAAATAAGTTTGATTTTAATAAGTGATTGTGGATAAGTGATAGATATAATGAGTACAGAGTATGAACAGAATAATTCTGTAGAGGAGGAAGATGTCTACGTTGAAAGTGAAGATGAGGATTTCAACCCAGATAATGGTAAGTCAATCATTTTATGTTTTGAGCACATAGCTGAAATTCAATTTGATTGATACTAACAATAATTGTTATATATAGTCAATGAAGATGATGATGATGAAAATGTATCGTCAGATAATAATGAAGAAACAGGATCTAAATCTAAAAAGAGAAAGACAATTAGTAAAGATAAAGGTGATGATGATGATGATGATTATGATGCAGCAACAGAGAAAGAAGTTAAAAATGCAAGATATGATAAAATTGAATCTTCTGAAGGTGGGTTAATTAAGACAAGAACACAAAGAGCTATTGAAACAAAACAAGAAAAGTTACATAAACAATTCAATTCTTCTAATAGTACAATAAATGTTGATGAAATTTGGAAAAATTTACAAAATCAATCAAAAGAAAAATTAAAACAAAGATATAGTTCATCAAACACAAATAATGATTCAGCAGCTTCATCAATCAGTAATAATCAAATGATTAAAATAAAGAGAAAATATGAATATGCTGGTGAAACTATAACTGAAGAAAAATGGGTAAATAGAGAATCTGCTGAAGCAAAAGAATATTTATTAACTGTAAAGACAAATCCTGAACTTAAAATTGATGAGAAATCTGATAATAATAGTAATAAACAAGATGATGAACAAAATAATAAAGATAAAGATTCCACAAATAAAAATAATGGAAATAGTGAAGGTTTAAAACTAAGGAGAGTTAAAAAAAGACCTCCATTATTAGAAGGGATAATAAATGGTTCAATTAAACCAAAATTTAATACTTTACAAAAATCAAAATTAGATTTCGCTAAGTTTGTTGATAAAGAAGGTATTAATGATGAATTAGTTCAACATAATAAGGATGGTTTTTTAGAAAAACAAGATTTCTTAAATCGTGTTGAATTTCATAAAGATAAACAAATTAAGACCTTTCTTAAAAAAAAATTGGAAAATAAAAATAAGAATTGAATTTAATATAATTACTCATAATTAAGTACATAATGATTATTTAATGAATTTTAAGGACAAATAAATATATTGTAGATTTGTTTTCTCTATATATAATTGAAAAATATATTCTACTTAAATATAATAACTTGGTAATTTTCAAAAATGTGGAACCTTTAAACTTGTAAAGATCATATTAATGATACTACAAATACCTTCACCTAAAACTAACCCACTACTAAAAACAATCATTGTAGTTTTACCATAAGTTGAATATTTTGTATTCTTCATCCAATAATAAGATATTAAACCACCAACAAATCTTGCTAATGTAAATGAAGGTGAATTATAAATACCAATACCAACAGCTATACCTGAAGGTAACCAAATTAATTTATTTTTAAATCTTGGATCATCTTTAAAAATATTCTTCAACAAAGATATCAAACCAAATATGGAACCTAATATTATTGAAGTTTCAAATGCATGTGGTGGTAATCCTTCACCTGTGACTAATCTTGAACAATCAATCCAAATTATAGCTGTTGGAATTCTAAAAACTTTATTTGGAATATCATAGACAATATTATAAACTTGATACATTATTGCACTTAATACAACTGACCAAATAGTTCCAATGATTTGTGCAATAAATTGAGCCTTTGGTGAAGCACCAATCAAATGACCAGTTTTAAGATCTTGCATTAAATCACCAGCTTGTTGAGCACCAGCTTCAGAAATAGCACCAGATATCAAATTTATCAATATTAAACCAGGTGTATCCTTAGGTATTATTAAAGCAAATAATAATTGAGAAAGTTTACCAATACCAGAAACTGGATTTAAATCAGTTTCACCTAATGCTCTAACACCTAAGATCGATAAAAATAATGCTAAAACAATTGCAATAAAAGAATAATGAATTGGAACAATAAAATCAAAGATATATGACATTGACCATACACAAAGAACCGTTGAAACAACTAAACCAATAATTACAGTTGATTGACTAACCAAATGATTTTCGTAAACTTCATCAATCTCAGATTCATTATCATCATTAGAAGCATTGATGCTTCTTTGAACAAAAATTGAACGAATAGACTGAACAGTAACAACAATAAATGAAATAACACTATCAGTAACCATTACAGATAAACTAATCCATAAGATCCAACCTTGACCACCATTTTCCCAATCATTTATATCACCAGGAGCCCAACCCATATATTTTGATAATGGAGCTAAAATACCCCAACCTAGGATACAACCAAATAACATATGGAAACAAGTTGGAAGACCCATAATTATACCTTGACCTATATATGCAGGAGATGGTTGAAAAGACCAAAGATAATTTTCTGATAATGATTTACCAAATATTGGTAATTCTTTTAAAATTGGAATAAAATATGATGTTATAGTATAAAATGAAGAAACTGTAAAAGTCTTTAATAATAAAGATATATCTCTTAAATATGTATCTGAAGATGAATTTAATAATAATAATGGAATTTCTTCGGTTGAAGTAGCAGATATATTGGTATTATAAGTACTATTTGTATTTCTTGAGGATCTTTCTGTTTCTTCATTAATAATTAGACTAACATCATTACTATTTGAATTAAGTTCTTGGGTCTTAATTGAAGTACCATGTAAAATTGAGATTAAAATAGCAGTTGCACTACCTGAAGGAAATGGTAATTTTTCTTTTATAATAACTTGTTTTCTTAATGAAACAGCAAAGAATATACCAAAGAAACCTAAACCTATTGACCAAATGATCAATTGTAAAGTTGAAAGTTTGATTTTATAACCTAGACCTGATTCTTCACTAGTAATAAATTTTTCAATTGCTGGAACAACACCAACCATACCAAAAGTTAATGGACCAGTACCAACAGCAACGGCAATACTTTGAACAAATACATTCTCCACATCTGTAAATTTATATTCATGTAATGAAGGTAATGATTTTTGAAAATTTTTGAATATTGTGAAAGCTAATAAAGCTGATGGTAGAGACATCATTGATACCCAACCAGTTTGTAAACCAAATTGAAAATTAGATATTAGCACTATTGAACCAATAAATAGACCAGCTATTATAGATCTTGGTGTTATTTGTACTATATCTTGTTTTGATGGCCATGATTTCACTATGGGAATGTTGTTATTGATATATCTTATATTAGTAGTCATTTGTTAATTTAGATGACTTGACAAACTATTATTACAAGTGTGATGTAAGTGTAGATCAAGAGAAAATGAGATTTTTTGTGTTTTTTTTTTTTTTTTATTTTTTTGATAAATTATAATTGAATGAGAGAGTGTAAGAAGGTAAAATTATTTGTATCTAGCATGAATATTTTAGTAATTGAAATATTTAATCTTGAACAGTATTAATTGTATTATTAATTAATTGCTTTAAATTTTTGCGGTGGAAGTTTCTTTTGCGGTTTGAAGAACTCTCCGTCTAAAATTTTAGCAGTTTAGGCAGAGCCAGAGGGAAATTAAAAAGTTTCTGCCTAGAATTTAGTGGGATAAATTTCTTTCCTCTGCCTACGCCCAACACAAATGTTACTATTGGTTGGTTTGCTATAATACAACTTGAACTAATATCAATTCAATTCAATTGTATATTCAGTATCTCTCAGTAATCTGTAGTACAGTAACTACTGGTTATAACTGAATGCTGAATATTCTTCACTGGTCACGTGTCCATGTGTCTGGATGTTATATTATCACATATGAATCTGTATAATCTTGAAAATAGTTAGATTATAGAATAAAGATTATAGACTATAGTGATATATACATATAGAGTAATTGTTTACACTAGATCAATCTTTAATACCTCTACAGCAAGTTCATGTTTAGTCTTAATATTTATAGTTTTATATTAATTAGCAGAACAAAAATCAATGTTGTGTCAAATCAGTGATGTGAATAAGAAAGGCATGGAAAAATTGTGATGATTATGATTGTTACTAAACTAGAACAATAAATAATTAAAGAATATATATGAATACATGAAGTACAAATCGCTACAAATCTTCTTATGCTATAGTACAATACCTTCTTTTTTTTCTTATCTATATTAAATTGAATATTGAAATAAACAACATCTTCAATTCTTATTAGCTAAAGCTGCTGCTGCTGCTGCTACACTAGATGACCTCTTTGAATTCAACCAATTAATGAAATCGAAAAACATTGAACTTGTCATTCTAGAGTTCTTCTTTTTCCACCAACTCTTTAATAAATCACTGTATAAATCAATAACTTCATCAAGTGTTGATTCATCAATACTTATTAATTGTTTAGTAATAAAAATTGAACATTGTGAACATGAAAAATTAAAATCATTAGTATTGGATGTCTTTAAAACGTCTTTATGAATACTATGTAATATTTCTAATAATTGATCTTTATCTAATGAAATAATTTGAACTTTTGATTTACAAATCTTATTCTTTAATAATTTATGAATCTTAACACCTAATGATTTATCTAAAGTTAATCTTAATCCATGTAATAAAGGTTCAACACAAAGAATTAATAATTCACTTGTTGGATTCTTTTTAACAAATATTTCTAACATATCTAAAACACGATGTTTTAATAATGTAATATTAGCTCTAGCATCTTGAACTTCAATTTTTCTTTTGTTACCAGTTTCAATACTTTCTAAAGCATCACGACGTTGTTTGAAAATCTTGGATAATTGACCATCAATAGCCATCATTTGTTCATCATCCATTGATTCATCTGAAAAATCATCTTCATCTTCATCATCATCATCATCACCAAAAAATACTTCACCATCATGAGAAGGTACTTTTAAAGCTTCAGCTAATGCAATATTAGTCTTCTTTTCAATTTCTTCTTTTAAATCATTGTTACCATCTTTATTTTCTTCATCTTTGTTTTGATCTTCATCATCTTCATCATCATCATCGTCACTTTCTGATTCTGATGATCCATCACTTTCTGATTCAGATTCACTATCATTACTGTGATCATGATCATGACCTTTATGAGAATCATCACTTTCACCTTCTTCAACAAATTCATCTTCACCTTCAAATAAAGCGCGTTCACCTTCTTTATTTTCTTTAGTTGTAATAACATTTAATAATAAATCTAAAACACCAGAATCAATTTTACCACAAAAATTTTCCCAAACAATCATACTTAATTTTTTTAATAATGAACTCTTTTGTGATAAAAATGCTAATAAAATTTCAACAAATCCAATCAAACTATCATCTTGCTCTTCTTCATCATTTTCACTATTTTCTTTCTTTGATTGAATATAATAATTTTGTAATTCTTCTAAAGTATCTAATGATTCTGTATCACCTGAAAATAATTGTAATAAAACCATTGAATATAAAATTTCAAAAATTAAAAGTTTTGAATTATCAGAATGTTTTGAACTTTCTCTCTTTGATCTAATTTTTTGTAAAGTTTTTAAAGCCTTCTCTTTAACTTGATTAATTTCTTCATCAAATTCTAAAATTGGTATTAATTTTTCTTCATCATTTGATTCTTTAGAATTATCAATAAATTTAATTAAAATTTGTAAAGTCTTAAATGGCCATGTTTGATGATCTTGACGTTCAATTGAAACAACATCAGCTAAAATTGAATTCAAACGTTCTTGAGCAAAATCATTAATCTTTTCTTCTTCAGTTTCTTCATCTTTTATATCTTCATCATCGTCATCTGAATTAAAATCTGAATCTGAATTTGAAGCATCTGAATCATTTTTTTTAAAATCTTTTTTATTATTAACCTTTTGTTGTTTTAAATCTTTGATAGGTTTAAAATAAACCAATTTAACTAAAGTTTTAATAATTAAATCAATCCATTTAATATCACTATTTTTATTTAAAGATGATTTTTTCTTTCTAACAAGATGTAATAATTGATCAATAGCCCATTTTTGAGTTTTTAAATTATCTTTATTCTTATTTAAAATTGAAATAAATAATTGAACAAATTCTTTATTATTAACTTCATCAATAGTTAATAAACTATCAACAACTTTAAATTTTGTTAGTCTATCAAAATTTAAATTACCAAATTCACCAATTAAAATATTTTCAAGAATTATAATAACTTTAAATGGTTGAGCTTTACAAACTTCAATAATTTGTGTTAAAGATTTTTTAGCAGATTTATTTAACATTCTATTATTATCAGAAGATTGATTAATTAAAGTTCTCATAAAATTTTGTGTAAATAATGATTCAGTTTGTTCTTTATTAATAGCATTTAAAAATAAATTAAAAATTTCAAACCCCCAATATTTACGTTCATGTGATGATTTATCATTAAAGAAATTTTGATCAATTATAATTTTCCAAAATTCAGGAACAGAAATATATTGAGAAGTTAAATTTGGATTTGAATCGTTATTCTTTGATTTTTTTGATTTTTTATCACTTGATTTCTTTCTCTTTT
>JAJMKZ010000502.1:0-13520 GCA_030564005.1 Ruyongia tratensis | reverse complement strand
TGAAAAACTTTTGGCATTGTGGATAATTTTGTAATTGACATAACAGGAGATCAACTCTACTCGTTATTTTTTTTAATTCTTAAAATGAATTGAAATTGTAGAAATGAATAAAAATAGGTTGTTATTTTTTTCTTTTTTTAATTTGTCCAATTGAATTTTTTTAAGGGGGATTTTTTTTTATAAAAAAAAAAAAAAAAAATGTCACGTGATTTTTGAATTTTGTTATTATGATAATAAAAATTGAGGTATAAATATAGTTTTCAGTTTAATATTTGTGTTTAAGTATATGGTAGATTGTTCAATTGATTGTAATGATTAATATACGTAAATTTTATAAGCTTTCATAAACTTTTTACTAACAAAAAAAAAAAAAAAAATTAAAAAATTCAAACAGTATTGAGATTTCTTAACAACTTAAAAAACGTAAAAAAATTAAAAAATATAGATCTATACTCTTCTCTGGTTATTTTTTTTTATTTAACTATTGTAATCATTTCCATAGTGTAATTTTATGTTAAGTTTAGTTTATAGTTGATTTATTTTGAATTAAAGTTTTCAATTTGTGAAATTTTATTGTTTTGGAAAATTATTTGAGGTATAGCATTTAATCCCAACATAAAATTTTTAAACATCTAATTTAACTATAATATCACTATTAATGTACTGATATTTATACACTGATTACAACAATGTAAGAAATCATTCCAATATTGAAAGAATTGACTATTTTATTATATGTCAAAATCCCTCCCCCATAGTTAAGACGGAGATAACACATACAAAACGAACAATGATTAACTCCGTATACAGTTGAAAAATTTGGTATTTACAGCAACCAAAAAAAAAAAAAAAAAATTAATCTAAAAACAGGATTCAAACTGGGAAGAAAAAAGAAGAATTAAACATTTGAATATACACAATGGAACTAAACAAACTCTCAAACTCTTCAAAAAATAAACTTAATTTTCCAAAATAAGTTCTTTATTTTGTTAAATTTTCGATCTAAAAAAAAAACAAAAAAAATTCAGAGTCAATCAAAAAAAAAAAAAAAAAAAAAAAAAATATTAATGAAAATTATTTCATTAAAATTTTAAAATAAAAATCATCTTACTTTTATTTCTTTCTTTGAAGATTAAATTGAATTCTACTTTTAATTTTTTTGTAAGTTTAAACTAAAATCCTCCAATTTCAATCAAAAAATGTCTTCAAACGATAAATACGCCACTCCATTATCTTCACGTTATGCCAGTGATGAAATGTCAAATATCTTTTCTTTAAGAAACAGATTCTCAACCTGGAGAAAACTTTGGTTAAATTTAGCTATTGCTGAAAAAGAATTAGGTTTAGATGTTATCTCTGAAGAAGCAATTGCTGAAATGAAGGCTCACTTACAAATCTCTGATGAAGAAATCGAAGTTGCTAAAGTTGAAGAAGCTAAAGTTAGACATGATGTTATGGCACATGTTCATGCTTTTGGTCAAACTTGTCCTGAAGCTGCTGGTATTATTCATTTAGGTGCCACTTCTTGTTTCGTTACTGATAACGCTGATTTAATCTTCTTAAGAGATGCTTATGATATTATCATCCCAAAATTAGTTAACGTTATTGATAGATTATCAAAATTTGCTTTAGAATATAAAGATTTACCAGTTTTAGGTTGGACTCATTTCCAACCTGCTCAATTAACAACTGTTGGTAAAAGAGCTACTCTTTGGATCCAAGAATTATTATGGGATTTAAGAAACTTTGTTAGAGCTAGAAATGATATTGGTTTAAGAGGTGTTAAAGGTACTACTGGTACTCAAGCTTCTTTCTTAGCTTTATTCCATGGTGATCATGATAAAGTTGAAGCCTTAGATAAAAGAGTTACTGAATTATTAGGTTTCGACATTGTATACCCAGTTACTGGTCAAACTTATTCAAGAAAGATTGATATTGATGTTTTAGGTCCATTATCATCATTTGCTGCTACTGCTCATAAATTAGCTACTGATATTAGATTATTAGCTAACTTAAAAGAAATGGAAGAACCATTTGAAAAATCACAAATTGGTTCAAGTGCTATGGCCTATAAGAGAAACCCAATGAGATGTGAAAGAGTTTGTTCTTTAGCTAGACATTTAGGTTCATTATATAATGATGCTGTTCAAACTGCTTCAGTTCAATGGTTTGAAAGAACTTTAGATGATTCAGCTATTAGAAGAATCTCTTTACCATCAGCTTTCTTAACTGCTGATATCTTATTATCAACTTTAAATAACATTACTTCAGGTTTAGTTGTTTATCCAAAAGTTATTGAAAGAAGAATTAGAGGTGAATTACCATTCATGGCTACTGAAAACATCATTATGGCCATGGTTGAAAAAGGTGCTTCAAGACAAGATGTTCATGAAGAAATCAGAGTTTTAAGTCATCAAGCCGCTGCTGTTGTTAAACAAGAAGGTGGTGATAATGATTTAATCGAAAGAATTAAGAACACTGAATTCTTTAAACCAATTCATAATGAATTAGATTCTTTATTAGATCCATCAACTTTTGTTGGTAGAGCTCCTCAACAAACTGAAAAATTCGTTAACAATGATGTTGCTAAAGCTCTTGAACCATTCAAAAAACATATCACTACTGAAACTGTTAGTTTAAGTGTTTAAGTTTTTTTTTTTTACTTTTTGAATATTTAATACTTTTACTTCATCTCTTTAACCTTTTTATTTCTTTATTGTTATTTATTTAAACTATATTACTGTATATTAAATTAAGAAACTTATTATTTTTTTTCATCATGTAATTAATTATTTGTAACCTATAAAGTCTATTTGATATGTATTTAAATTAAATTATCTATTAAGTAAAAGTTTATAAGTTAACTACATCCCATTTAGCTAATCTTGCATCATTAGTTCCAACATTTCTAATTAAACAATAATTCAATTTATTCTTTGATGATGATGATGATGATGATGATGATTGTAAGATATCATAAGCAGAATTTACTTCAATAAATCCAATACCAGTATTTAAACCTTTTGATAAATTAAAACTACCACTTGTTATAAAACCAATTAAATAATTACAATTTGGAACATTTGGAAATTCATTTAATTTTTTACCATTTGATTTTAAAATATTTGTTGATTTAATCCATTTATCAAAATCTTTTTCAGGTATTGAATAAATTCTTGCATTATCACTTGGATGACCTCTACCAATCATTTCAATTTTAATTGGTATTATTTCAATTGGTGAGTTAATACTTGTTGGAATTTCATTTGGTTTTAAAGTTAAATCATTTGTTGAAAGTTTAATTGGTAATGAAATTTTTGATTCAATTTCTTTATTAATTTCATCTTTTTTAATAAATAATTCATCTTCAATTTTTTTATCCTTTAATTGATTATCTAAAATAAATTCTTTAATATCATGTAATTCTTTAACAATTCTATTGCCAAATTTATCCCATTCAGAAGTTCTTGTATTTTTAGCAATTATTGAATTATCATCAAAATCAAAATTTGGATTATGATTTTTAAAAATTTTAATACTAATTTTTAATAATTGTAAAAATCTCCAATCTGATGAAAATGGATTACCTAATTCACCAATATTAAAAATTTTATCATTTATTGAAATTTTAACTTTTGAATAATTTAATTTTTTTGAAATTGGTTTTTTATCATTTTTAAAATTTAATTCTCTTGATTTTAATAATTGTTCAAAATAACCAATTTTTGTAAATTGATAATCATCAGGAAATGAAAATTTTGATTTTTCAAAATTAAATTGATGAGATTGAAATAAACCACCAAAGTTTAAATGAGCAATATGATTTAATGAATGCCAAACTGGTAAAGTCCAATACCAAGGTAATAAAACTGTCCAAGTATCATTAATTTTATAAATTATTATTGGGAAATTTGATGAATTATTAAAATCAACTTTATTTGAAATTTCATTTTTAGATTTAATCGAACCAATTTCTTTTAAAGTTAATTGATTATTATAAGATTCATTTCTACCTTTTGAAGTTAATAAATTAGTAATTGTATTTGAATCTAAATTTTCTTGATTATTTTTAATATTAATTAATAAATCAAATAATTCATCATTATTATTTTTATCATTATTATTTAATTTAGGTTTTGATCTATTTGATAATCTTGGATCAATTGAATCAAAAGTAAATATTAAATTATTTGGTAAATTACTATTTAAACAAATTTTTTTAAAAATTTTAAAACTTTTTTGATTAAAATCTTTTGGTTTTAAAATAGTTGCTAAAGATTTTAATGAAATTGGACCAGTTATATCAATTGAACCAATTGAAAATCTATTATCAATTATATCTAAACCTTCAATTTTATTATCTATTAAAAACTTAAAAACTTTTGAATAAATTGATGGATGTAATCTTAAAATTAATCTTTCTTTTTTATCATTATTAAAATTTGAATTAAAAAAAATTGTTATTAAATTACCTAAAATTTCATTATTAATTTTACATAAATTTGATTGAATTGAACCATTTTTCCAAATTTTAATTAAATTTTTTTCATTTTGAATTAATTTTAAATTAGTTATAAAATTTTGAATTAAATTTAAATTTTCAGATTCAATAATTATTGTATTAATAAAACTTTTATCCCAACAAATACCACCAGTTAAATTAAAATTTCGATGAGATAATCTGAAACATTTTTGAGTTGGTTTAAAAGGTATTTGAAAATTCCAACGTTTAATCATATGAGCTCTCTTTGCATGCCAAACATGAGTTGATAACCAAATAAATTTTTTTTGTCTTTTTATATACTTTATTTTACCTCTTGGGAATTCACTTAATTTATTTAAACCAATTAAATCAAAAGAACCTAATTTATTATTTAAATTCACTATATTATTATTTGATTGTTTTGATTGTTTAATTTGTTTATTAAGGAATTTAATTCTTTGTCTAATTTTTAATTTACCCATTGATAATTGATTATAATTATTAAATTCTATCAACTTTTTATTTAATCTTTGTTTTGAAGCTAATTTTAATAAAGAATTTAATAATCTTGCTTTATAAAGTTTTCTACCAGTTAATTTTAATTTTTTACTATTTATTGAAGGTGTATCACTTTTAATCATTTCTCTTAAGGCTCTATTTCTTAATCTTTTTGGAATTCTTTTAACGTTATGAGAAGCAGTTCTTCTTCTTAGTTTTCTTGGTAAATTTTGGAATACTCTTGTTGAAGAAGCAAATTTTGAATTTAATTGAGCTTTTTCTAATTGAGTAATTTCATATTTTCTTGATTTTAAAAATTCTGATATATTTAAGATACCTTCCTTATTTAAAGCTGTAATAAATAAGAGTTGTTAGTAATTTATATTTAATATATTACCAAAGTAAAGAACGTACCTGGATCATGAGTTTCTGAACGAATCTGTCTTGATTGTTTTAACTTCAGTTTTTTATAAGCTTTATTATCCATTGCAATGTAAATGAGGTTGAATATAAAAAGTATGAATGTAAATATAAAAAGTAAATATGAATGCAGATGTTAATGAAATGAGATGAATGCAAGAGTGTTATGAATGTATACCAATTCTATTTACAGATTATTTGTATTGGAATAATATTTATAACAGCGGTAGTGGCAAAAAAAGATATTTGATTTGTTTGTTTTTAATAAAAATTTTTTTTTTTTTGTTTTGTTTTTTATTATTATTATTAGTAGGAGATTGGGCGACACATAAACTTAATTATTACATAATCAAACTGAAGTATCGTGTCGCCAATTTCACGTGATCTTTTTTTTTTTAAAAAAAAGTTTAGTACTCAAAATTACGCAGAGAATTAAGTAATTTTCAGAATAATCCGACGGAATCGGAATCGGAACCGGGAACCGGAATTCAATTTTCAAAAAAATCCCGAAGGACCGGCGGTTAATTTCTTCAATATTCGAAGTCAAAAATGAAAAAAAAAAATGGTTAAATAGAATTAGAATGAAGTAAGTTTTAGTGTTAGAAATATATACTTAATTAGATTTCAACATTGAAATTACATCACATGACAATACAATAACTGAAAAATAATACAAAACACTAAAACTTCTTCTCAAATTTTAAAAAAACAAACAGAATTCGACTCTTTTAAAAATTTTTTTTTTTTGCTTCAAAATTTAATTTAAATTAATTGAAGAAAAAAAAATAATGAAATTATAAAAATCGAGTATTAATCCTTAATTTTATAGAAAAATAATTTTTTTGCTTCTTTTTTTTTGGTTTTCTGGTTAACGTGTTCTTTGTTTAGATTATACGTTCATTAATTAAAACAGAAGTTTCAATTTCTTAACTTAACAATAATAAAAAAAATGTGTGATGTCGTTTTAGGTACCCAATGGGGTGATGAAGGTAAAGGTAAATTAGTTGATATTCTTTGTGAAGATGTTGACGTTTGTGCCAGATGTCAAGGTGGTAACAATGCTGGTCATACCATCGTCGTCAATGGCATCAAATATGATTTCCATATGTTACCTTCAGGTTTAGTCAATCCAAAATGTTCAAATTTAGTTGGTTCAGGTGTTGTTATTCATGTTCCATCATTCTTTGAAGAATTATCAAATTTAGAAAAGAAAGGTTTAGATTGTAGAGATAGATTATTTATCTCTTCAAGAGCTCATTTAGTTTTTGATTTCCATCAAAGAACTGATAAATTAAAAGAAGCTGAATTATCAACAAATAAAAAAGCTATTGGTACAACTGGTAAAGGTATTGGTCCAACTTATTCAACTAAATCTTCAAGATCAGGTTTAAGAGTTCATCATTTAGTTAATGATGATCCAAAAGCTTGGGAAGAATTCGAAACTAGATATAGAAGATTAGTATCTACAAGAAAACAAAGATATGGTGAATTTGATTATAGTATTGAAGAAGAATTAAATAGATATAAAGAATATAGAAAAACTTTAAAACCTTTTGTTGTTGATTCAGTTGAATTTATTCATGATGCTTTATCCAAAAACAAAAAAGTTTTAGTTGAAGGTGCTAATGCTCTTATGTTAGATATTGATTTTGGTACTTATCCATATGTTACTTCTTCATCAACTGGTATTGGTGGGGTTTTAACAGGTTTAGGTATTCCTCCAAAATATATTAAAAACATTTATGGTGTTTGTAAAGCTTATACAACAAGAGTTGGTGAAGGTCCTTTCCCAACTGAACAATTGAATGCTGAAGGTGAAGCCTTACAAACAATTGGTGCTGAATTTGGTGTTACAACTGGTAGAAAGAGACGTTGTGGTTGGTTGGATTTAGTTGTTTTAAAATATTCTACTTTAATTAATGGTTATACTTCATTAAACATTACAAAATTAGATGTTTTAGATACTTTTAAAGAAATTAAAGTTGGTATCTCTTATTCAATTGATGGTAAAAAATTAAAATCTTTCCCAGAAGATTTAAATGAATTAGCTAAAGTTGAAGTTGAATATATTACTTTACCAGGTTGGAATAAAGATATTACACAAATTAAATCTTATGATGATTTACCTGTTAATGCTAAAAACTATTTAAAATATATTGAAGATTTTTTAAATGTACCAATTGAATGGGTTGGTACTGGTCCAGCAAGAGATTCAATGTTATCAAACACTCATTAAAACTTTACTTTCTTTATAACATTTCTTTTTGTTTTAAAAAAAAAAAAAATAGATTCTCTATAGAACATTATAGAAAACATAACTTTTTTTATTGGTTTATTTTCTTTGAAATTATATATATAACTTTATTTCTTATTTAATTCTTTGATATAAATTGTAATCATGATAAACTAAAACTGTCTTTAATATTGGTAATGATTGTAATTTTTTTGGTAAATAAATTAATTTCCCTAATCCATTACTTTCTTCATTATTTAAAAATTTATCACTATAAATTAATCTCCATTCATTATCATTTATAATAAAATCATTATCAAAATCAATTTCTTGATTAATATCAATAAAATAATCACATTTATTAGAATCAAATAATTTTGTTTCATCAAATTTATTTAAATTATTCATATTTAATGGAATTTCACTTATTTTATTAAAATCACCTGGTAATAATCCATTAAAATTTGATTTTAAATATCTTAATCTTTGATTCTTTTGTAAAAATAATGATGATGGATATCTATACCATTCTCTACCAATACAAATATTTTCAATTTCTGTACTTGTTGAAAATGATGAAGGAATTTGATCATAAAGGTATAATGGGGTATTATAATTATTGAATAATGATAAAGTTCTTAAAATTGATAATAAAATAATTGTAAAAATTGTAATTGATTTTAAAAATTTAATAAAATTTAAAGGTAAATTTGTTAATTGTTTAAAATATTTAAAAATAAAATGAATAAAAATTGAAGTTGAAACATTAATTAATGAATAAATTGGGTATAAAAATCTTTCTTCTTTATGAGGTTGATTAAAAAAAATTATACTCCATAATAGAATTGGTGATAAACTTATAAAATTACCAATATTTTTTCTTCTACTTCTTCTTCTTTCTTCCTTTTGTGAGTCTAATAATATAGGTATTATTATTAAAATACTTGTTAAATAAGCTAATGGTGCAATAATATTGAAATTTAATAATAAATTTTTAATATAATAACTTAATGGTTCAATCCCAAATATATTAGGACCTGATTCTTCATTTGAATTAATGACATTATATAATAAAATATTTAAAGAAATAAAAACAATTTTTTTATAAAATAATGAATCAATAATAATTAAAGTTGTTGAAATTGTTAAAAGTATAATAATTGAACTTTTAATATATGAAGATAATACATTAAATTTATATAAATTATCAAATATTATGAATAACATTGATGGAATTGCTAAAATTAAAACAAATGGCCAACCTATTAATCCACCAATAGAGAACCAAATAGTTATTAAAATTGAATGATTTAATTTTGAACCTGGTGTATTTACATAAATATACCTTATAAAATTACTTGATGCCAAAGTACAACAGTTTAGAGCTAATGAAGATGGTAATAATGCAATTGATGCATGGCTCATACCTGTTGATGTCATTGATAAAATCAAAAATATGTTACTTATTGAATATGATATTGATCTTAATGATTTATATAAATGATATTCTGAATATATTGTAAATGCACCATTAATGACTCTAACCAAATAAAAAATGGTAGATGGGTTCCAATTGACTAAACCATTATCAATCAATGAAGAGAATGGATAAATTAATATATAATAAGGTAACAAATAACACCATGACCTGATGGCAAATTCTGGAGAATATTCCCAAGTCTGTTTTCCAAACCCTCTAAGCAAAAAATTTAAAGGCTCGTAGTAGTTATACACTTCATCACAATCAGGGATCAATGAGTAAAGAACACAGAACAATCTGATTGAAATGAGAAGTAATATTTTGAACATTTTTTTTTTTTGTTGTTGTTGTTGTTGTTGTTAATTTTTTTTATTTTTTTTTATATATATATATATATATTATATATATATATAATAAATATATGTTTCTCAAAAAAAAATTTTTTTTTTTAACCTTTTTCTCTTTTTTTTTTAAAAAACTTTTTTCTTTTTCAATTCCAACATTAAAAGAGTTGATATACATAGGTAAAATGACTGTCCTTAAACTAACCACAAAGCAAGAAGTCCATGATCTTTTGGAGAATAACGATACCTTTATTTTTGATTGTGATGGTGTTATTTGGCTTGGTAATCATCTGATACCAGGTTCAATTGAAACAATTAATTTATTAAAAAAATTAAATAAAAATGTTATATTTGTTACAAACAATTCAACTAAATCTAGAAAGGAATATATTAAAAAATTTAAAAAATTTGGTTTAAAAGTATCAACAAATGAAATTTTTTGTTCAGCATTTGCAAGTGTTGTTTATTTAGAAAAATTTATTAAATTATCAAAAGATAAAAAAGTTTGGGTATTGGGAGAAAAAGGTATTATTGAAGAATTGAGAGAAGTTGGTTATGAATCACTTGGTGGTGAAGATGAGAAATTGAATTGTAAATTTGATGCAACAACAACTCCATTTTTACCATTAGATGAATCAGTTGGTGCAGTTATTTGTGGATTAGATACTAATGTTAATTATCATAGATTAGCTATAACTTTACAATATTTACAAAAAGATAAAAAATCATTACCATTTTTAGCTACAAATATTGATTCAACTTATCCACAAAAGGGTATGATTTTACCAGGTGCTGGTTCAATTATTGAATCTGCAATGTTTTCATCAGGTAGACAACCAATTTCATGTGGTAAACCAAGTCAAATCTTAATGGATGTTGTTAAAGAACAAACTGGATTAGATCCAAAGAGATCAATTATGGTTGGTGATAGATTAAATACTGATATGAATTTTGGTCATGATGGTGGATTAAATACTTTATTAGTTTTGTCAGGTATTGAAACTGAAGAAAATGCTTTAAAGAGTGGTGTTCCAAATTGTTATGCTGATTGTTTAGGTGTTATCCATGACTTGTATTAGATCTTGAACTTTTGAAGATGATGATTCTGGTAATCATGATGATGAAATATTGGATTTTAAAAGATCCTATAAATTTATATATTTAACTATTTAAACATTTTATACAATATTTTATATACACAGTACTTTTATAACTTGAGATTATATATATATATATATTTTTTTTCATTATATGGATATTACTTCTTCTCATTTGTTGATACTTATTACTACTTAACTATTACTACTTATTGCTATTATTACTACTTATTATTATTATTATTATTTATTACAGACAGGTATAAAAACACCAAAAAAAAAAAATAAATAATACGCGAAAACTCTTTTTAACAAATAAAACATATCAAGAATATCAAAAAAAAAAAGCAACAACTATATAACAAGAAAGAAGAATGGTGAACTGTCCATTATGCAATAAGAACTTTGATTCATTATCGATGCTTAATCTTCATTTGGATAAGCAGTGTTTGAAGGGAAGAGGTAATACAAAGAAGATCAATGGTAATAATTCAATTCAATCAATGTTGGTAAAGAAAAAAAGTAATGATTTAAATGAACCTATAATTATAGATGAAGATTTGAAATTAATGAATAAATCTATAGATAATGAGAATAATAATAATAAAAGACAAAAATTAGATATAAATAGTGAATCAGAAACAATAAAGAAAAATTTAATAGATGAAGAAGAATTAGAAATTAAAAAACTTAAATTAGAATTTCATAAACCATTATATGAAAGATTAAGACCAGAAAATTTTGATGAATTTATTGGACAATCACATTTATTTAATAAAAAAAATGGAATATTAATTAATTTAATTCTTAATGATAATTTATCATCAATGTTAATTTGGGGTCCACCAGGTATTGGTAAAACAACAATTTGTAAATTAATTAAAAAATATACAAAATTAAAATTTATTGAAATTAATGCAACTATTAATTCAATTAATGATTTAAAAAAATTAATTAATGATAATATTTCAAATAATTTAAATTTTATTATTAAAAAAAAAAATCCAATAATAATATTTATTGATGAAATTCATAGATTTAATAAATCACAACAAGATTATTTATTATCATTAATTGAATTTGGTTCAATTATTTTAATTGGTTCAACAAGTGAAAATCCAAGTTTTAAAATTAATAATTCATTATTATCAAGATTAAAAATTTTTCAATTATTTAAATTAAATTTAAATGAAATTAAACTTGTTTTAAAAAGATGTTTAAAATTAATTAATAGATATAGAGAATTAAAAATTGGTTATAATAAAACTGAACCATTAAAATTAAAAGATGATGCAATTGATCATTTAATAAGTTTATCAAATGGTGATTCAAGAATAATTATAAATTTATTAGAAATTATTAATAATTGGGATTTATCAAATAATTTAAATTTAAATAAAGATTTATCATTAATTGAAATTAAATCAATTTTAAAAAATATATCAAATCATTATTCATATGATAGTTCAAGTGATTTTCATTATGATTGTATTAGTGCATTTCATAAATCAATTAGAGGTTCAGATCCAAATGCTTCATTATATTATCTTGCAAGAATGTTAAAAGGTGGTGAAGATCCATTATATATAGGTAGAAGAATGATAGTTATAGCAAGTGAAGATATTGGATTAATTGATGAAACTTGTTTACCATTTGCAATTGCAACTTATCAATCTATTGAAAAAGTTGGATTACCAGAATGTGAAATTAATTTAGTTCATTGTTGTTTAAAATTATCATTAGCAAAAAAATCTACAAGAATTTATAAAGCATGGAAAAATTTAAAAATTAAATTAGATAATGATTTTGAATTTTTAAATAGTTCAATACCAAATCATTTAAAAACAAATTCAAAACTTTATAAATATAATCCAGATTATAAAGATGGTAAAGTTAAACAAGATTATTTACCAAAAAAATTTAGAGATTTAAAATTTTTAGGTACATTAGATCTTGGTGAAATGATTGATAATGATTTAGAAAATTAATAAAAAATTAATAAAAAATTAAAAAATTTTTTTTATTTAAAAAGTATATTAATCATATTATCAATATCTTCAATTGTATCAATCATTAAATTATTTTTAATTTTATTATTTAAATCAATTTTATCAATTAAATTTTTATTTATTTTTGAATTTGGACCAATATTAATAACATTTAATTCATCATTAGAATTAATAAAAGTTTCAATACAAGATTTAAATTGAACAGTTTTATCAAAACAATTTATAAAATTATTTAAAGCAATATTTGAATTTGTTGTAATTTTACCATTTATATTTGAAATTATTGGTATATTTAAATTTAAATTTAAATTATTATTATTATTATTATTATTATTAATATTATATTTAATTAAATCAAATTTAAATTGGTTTTTAGAATTTAATAAAATTGAATTATGAAATGGAATTGAAACTTTTAAATTTTTAAATTTTAATTTTGGTATTGAATTTAAAAAATGATTTTTTAAATTTAATTCAATTTTTTTTAAATTATTTAAAGAATCAGATAATACTATTTGATTTAAAGAATTTATATTTGATATTTGAATTAAATTATTATTTTGATTTAAATATTTTAAAACATTATTAAAATTTAAAAAAATATTTGATTTATTTAAAGGTATTAATAAAACTAACATTCCAAAATTTTCTGTAGATTTATCAATACAATTTTGCATTAATTTAGCTCTATTTTGAATAATTTTAAACATTAAATTTTCTTTTATAACATTATTTAAACAAAGAGAACTAAATTCACCTAAAGAATTACCTAATGTAAAAACTTTTGTATTTAAATTATTAAAATCTTTTGATAAATCAATTCCATGTCTTGATTTAATAATTTTTAGAATTAATAAAGATAATGAAATAATAGTAGGTTGAATATTTATTGTTGATTTATTAAAATTTAATAATTCATTATCTGATACATTTGTATTAAATATTGTATCAATAAA
>JAJMKZ010000501.1:0-13675 GCA_030564005.1 Ruyongia tratensis | reverse complement strand
AATATTTTCTTTAAGATATTTTTTAGTTTTTGGATCATTTGGATATCCTGAACCAATTTCATTATTAATTTTTAATTTTTTTTTATTAAAATTTAATTGAAAATCTCTTGTAACTTTTGCAATAATTGAAGCTGTACTAACAATTGGATAAATTGAATCAGCTTTTTTTGTAACAATAATTTTAATATTTGGGAAAATTTGTTGAATTTTTGTTTGATATTTAATTGGATCACCAACTGTATCAATAAAAATTTCTTTAATATTAATTTTTAATTCATTAATAATTTTTTTTAAAATTGAAATTGTTGAATTAAATGCTTGTTCATTAAGATTTATAATATTATTTAATCTCATCATTTGTGATGATATATTTGTTGAACTTAAATTTTCAATACAATAACCAATATTATTAAATAAATTTGAATTTTTTTTACAAATTTCTTTCATAATTTTAAATCTTTTTAATTCATTTAATTGTTTTGAATCATTAATACCATATTTCTTTAATTCATTATTATAACTCTTTAAACAATAACTAATACCATATATCATTGGTCCTAAAACTGGTCCTCTACCTGCTTCATCAACTCCTAATATACATGGTTCATTTGGATTTTTTAATATTTCTTTTGGTATTGATGATGCATAAATTGATGATTCAATATATGATTCTTGATTAATTGTAGGTGGTAAAAAATCATCTTCAACTTCAACAATTTCTAATTCTTTAGATTGTATCATTATATTAAAGGTTTAATTAAATTAATTAAATTAATTAAAAAAAAAAAGTTTAAGGTTACGCGAATTTTTATTTATTTATTTATTTATTTATTTATTTTGTGATGTCTGGATGTAAGTTATGAGAAAATTAGAATTATCATTAAATATTTGTATTATATAATTATATAATAAAGATTTATTAAAAAATTTTTAGTCTATAAATTATATTTAGTAGCTAATATCTTTTTTCTTCTTTCAACTAATATTTTTTCCATATCTAATTGATTTGGAATTTCATTATCATCAATTAAAATAATTTCTTTATTATTATTATTATTATTTTGTTTTTGAATCTTTTTAAATCTTTGTTTTGTCTTTTTAATTATTAAATTTTGTTTATCATTATTATTATTATTATTATTGATTGAATTTGTTAATTGAGAATTATGATTATTAAATTTAAGTGATGAAAAAATTGATTGAGAATTATCTTTATTAAGTAAAATATAAGTTTGATAATCTTCATCTTTTTTAATAATATTAAGATTTAAATTAAATTTATTTATATTTTCATCATTATTATTATTATTATTATTTAAATTTAGATATGAACCATTATAATAAAAATCATTAATTTCTAATTTTAATCTTTTAATTAATTTAATTTGATTAATTGAATTAATTTTTAATAATTTTTTTTTTTCTAATTTTAATTTATTTAATGAAATAAAATCTTTAACTTCATTAAGTTCTTTTGCTTTACCAAAATATTTAAAATTATTTATATTAATTGAATTTAATTTTAAATTTTTTATATTAGTATAATCATTACCACCTAATTCTTTAATTCTTTTTTCCCAATTATATTTTTGTTTTAATAAATTATTTAAATCATCATTAATCTCTCTAATTTTAGATTCATCATTTTGAATATTAAGATTATTTAATTTAAATAATTTTTGATTAAATTCTAATTCAATTGATTTTTTAAAACCTAAACAATCTTTTAAATTATTAACTTTAGAAACATTGAAAGGTCTCTTTATAGTATTATAATCTTTATACCCATTCTCTTCTAATTTTTGTTGTTGAAATCTAAACAATAATGAATTTGCTTTCTCACTATTTCTTGACATTTTTTGTATTAATAGTATATATATATATATATTAGTTGTAGGTAAAGAAGTGTGTTTTTTTTTTTTTTTTTTTTTTTTTTTTTTTTTAAATTAAATTAAATTAGGAAGAAGTCACGTGAACCAGAAAAAAAAAATTGGTTTATAAAAGTTTTAAACAAAAGAAAACAAAAAACAAAACCCCACTAACTAACTAACTAACTAACTAACTAACTAACTAACTAACTAACTACATCTATATTAATAAAATACACACCCAGAATCATATATATACTAACTACACCTATATTTATTAGTAATGGGTTAGAAGCAGTAAAATATAGTGTTGAATTGAATTGTATGGACAATAAGAATGAAAAGTTAACTAATAAAGATAAATATATATAATCAATGTGAAAGAGTATCGGGTAAATGAATACGAATTGATATTAAATTAAATAACATATAATAAAATTTTTTTACAAATGATAAGAAATATAAAAATAATATAAAATATGAAATTGATTGGATGAAATTAGATTCGGGTTTTCCCCATTCCGTTTAAAAGTTTTTGATTATCTCCATGATCGGTATTATTAAATATATTATTTAAATAATATATATAATGTATATAATATATATATAATATATATAATACATATATGATAGTGAGGAGTGCTTAATGGTTTCATGTATGACATGTAATCTGTGTAACATCACCCCAGCATAGGATAGTATGAATGAGAGCTTATTAGAATAAGAAAATTAATTAATCCATGTTTATCACTATTGTTTCATAGAAATAAGTTGTATCTCTAATAATTAAAAACATACCACCTATAAAAACAAATCATAATTATTACTACATTGAGCTTTAATTAAAATTCCTCAAACATTAAAAAAAAAAAAAAAAAAAAAGGTAATTAAATAATAATTTGTATAATCTTCTCTAAAAAAAAAAAATTGAATTTAATATATATATATATTGATAAATTAATTAACATCTAATCTCTATCCTTTTAACCGGATCTATGATATTTCCTTATTAGGCAACTTCTACAATCTAAATTATTTGCAGCAAAATTGAGACAAATTATGTTGAATTATGCAATATTAAAATGCATTAAATTGTACATTTGTCTATTATTTTAAAATTTAGCATATCTTTTAATTTATTTTAATTTATTTTATTTTTTTTCATTTTATTTTAATTTATCTTAATTTATCTTAATTTTATCTTAATTTAATATCCTTTTTAAATGTCACATGAATTCTTTTGTTTACTTTTTTATAATTTTATATAAATACTGATTTCACCCCCTTTCTTTCTTTCTTCTTACCTCTCTTTTACTTCTTACTTCAATTCCTAATATATCTTAAAAGCTTTGCAATTGCTATAGCTTACTTCTTTATTATTCACATCATCATCATATATTCTTTGTCTTTTTCTTTTTTTTTTTGTTTTTTTTAAAAATTTTTCTTTCTCTTTTTAATATTTATTTAATCACAGCGGCTCTTTATTTTATTTGGCCTAATCTCTTATTATTAATCTTTTATCACTTATTTATTCTTGTTTTATATGATGACTATTATTCATTTCCCTTCTTTACCTTATAATCAACAACAACAAGCTATAATCAAATTCATTAATAATCATAAGAATTCTTCAAGATCTTCTTTAAAGTTTAATATTGATTTAGATTTAAATTTAAATTTAAATTTGAATTTAGATAATTCTAACTTACAAAATAATGAATTATCAAATTCAATGGTTAAATCTTTATACAATAACGATAATTATAATGATGATGATAATGATGATGATGATGATGATTTAGAAGATTCAAATTCAAAATTAGATTTAGAATTTGATTCAACTGAATCAACTTTGATTGATATAAATCAAAATAATATCTATAATGATTTAAATGATTTAAAACTTATTAAAAGTTTAAATGATTCTAATTTCAACATTTCTTCTTCTTCTTCTTCTTCTTCTTCAATTCCTTCATCATCTCAATCATCAATTTTTAATTCTTCAAATCAAAGTTTATCTTCTACAAGAACTCAATCTTTCTCAAGTTCAAGTACAAATATTTTAAATGATTATAAAAACTCTTTTAATAATAATTATAATACTACTACTAATTATAATAATAATAATTTAAAAAATCCTTTTAACATTTTAACTGATCCTTTAGAAATTATTCATCAAAAAAATTCTGGTAAATTAAATAAATCAAATAATTTAATTAATCAAAAAATTCCAATTGATTATTTATTAAATGATTCAAATATTAATCATTTTATTAATTTGAAATCAAATAATTATCATCAAAAAATTAATAAATTTAAAAATAATAAATATAAAATTAATAAATTATCAAAACAATCTAATATTAAACATCTATTTGTTACTATAAGATTACCATCTTTAATTAATAATTATTCCTTTGATACAAATTTTATTCATTATAATCCATTCTATAAAAGGATTAATCATCATCCTTTTCCTCCTCATCATCATCATCAAATCATAAATAATAATACTAAATTTGATTTAAATTCTTATTTAATTAAACAAAATCAATTATTATTAAAACCTTTAGAATTATCAGAAAAATTAAATAAAATTGATAAATCAATAAAGAAAAGATTATTTAATTTAAATTTAAGAATTAAAACAACAAAAGAAAATATGATTAAAAGTTTCCAAAATTTAAATTTTAATGTTATTAATAGTAATAATGATAATCAAAATATTAATCATAATTTAATTTATAATAATATTAATTTAAAACAATTAGCTGATAATATTATTATTAATAATAAAATTAAGAATGGTGAAAATTCATCAAATAATAATAATAAAAATAATAATAAAAATAATAATAATAATAAAAATAATAATAAAAATAATAATAATAATAATTTTGAACCTGATCAATTATTTGATTTTGAAAAATTTGAAAATTATCAATTATATCAAAAAATTTTATTAGAATTTAATAATATTAATGATAGTCCTTTAACTGAATTCAATGATAATTCAAGTGATAATGATAATGAATTTGATATTGATTTATTAAATAATAATTCAATTAAAAATAAATTTGATCATCAAATTAATAATAATAATAATATTTTTTTTTCTTAAATGATTCTAATGATAATATTATTAATAATAATGATTAATGAAAATTTGAATATTCTATTGATTAATTCCAAAATGAAAACATTAATCAATTTATTGCTTTGTTTTTGCTTTTGTTCTTCCTTTCTTTCCTCCGTTTGTTATTCTTTTTGTTTCTAAGAGTAATTATTTTATTTTGTCTTTGATTTTTTTTGTTAGTTTTATCTTTTAGTTTTTATGCTTTGCTCTGTTTTACTGTTCTTTGATTTCCTTTCCCCCCATTTTTTTTTTGCATACGTTTAAATTAAATTTGCTGGTCTTGTTTAATATTATTAACTCATTAATTAATTTTTTATGATTTCAATGATCATGTTGTTACTGCTGGTTTAGTTCAAACATTGATTTAAAAGTTCATCCTCATTCATCTTCTTTAATAAGATACACAAGATACAAAAATGAATTTCATAATTAGATTTAATAGATTATGATTAAATGAAAACACACATATATAAAACATCAATATTTCGACACATATAAAATCTATTTCTGAAAAAATAGGATTGATTTAAAATAAAGATTTGTCTTTTTAATTTAAAATCTATTAAAGTGATAATGATTCTTTTGTCTTTGCTATTAATTATTATTAATCATCATTCTAAGATTTTAATTGCTATATTGAATTAAATTTTCTATTATTATAAATTTTGCAATTTTGATCTAATTGAATATAATTTCATTTCATTCAAATTCAATCTTATGATTTTTTAGAGATACATTTATTCATCTCCAATTTTTTTTTTTTAAAGATTTTAGAGAAAAGATCAATTGTATAGTATATAACTTAATGAGAGCTGGTCTCTCGTTTTTATTGATTTCTTTCTTTATAACTCTTTTAATAAAAATTAAGAGAATTCACCAAAAAAAAAAAAAAAAAACTTGTAAGAAAATATTTTATCCTATTTAGGTAATTACCGTGTTAGGAAATCCAAAAAATTTTCGAAAAAAAAAAAATAAATAAAAAAGAGAAATAATTTCAACATAAAGAGAGAGAGAGATAGGTCTTAGTCTTTAAATTCAATTCCGTCATAAATAATTGAAAGAATGTCCCATAGTGATATAGATGAAGATGATGATGCCTTTTTGTATGGTGATGAACCATCAAAAGTCTCTGAATCAAGTAAAGAACCAGATGCAAAGAGACAAAAATTAGTGGCAAATAATAATGATGATAAAGAACAAAATGATGAAAATAAAGAAGATGATAAAGCCAATGATAATAATGAAAAAGAAGATGAAGAAATTGGAAGTGGTATTGGTAGTGAAGATGAAAGTGATAGTGATAGTGATAGTGATAGTGATATCGAATTCATTATTGGTAATGAAGAACCTAAAGCTAAAACTGAATTAACAACAACAACAACAACAACAACAGAAACACCGGCAGCAGATGCAATAGCAGCAACAACAACTAATACAACAACTGATTCAGCTATAATACCTGAAACTGTTTCTGAATTAGATGATGGCTATCAATTAACTGATCCCAATGGTAATGCTACAAAATTAACTAAAAATTCAACAGAATCAACAATTACAAGAGTTGAAGGTATTGATTTAGATAAAGTTGGTACATTTGAAGGTAAACCAATTACAGAAATTAACTTACAAGATTTAAAAGAAAAACCATGGAGATTACCAGGTGCTGATATTACTGAATATTTTAATTATGGATTTAATGAAATAACTTGGATGAAATATTGTGAAAAACAAGATAATTTACGTACAAATTTTACAATACCAAATGTTATGATGCCCAATATGGCTGGTATGCCACCAATGTTTGCAGGTATGCCAGGTATGCCACCAATTCCAATGATTCCAGGTATGCCACAAATGCCAGGTATGCCTCAAATGCCAACATCAACAATAACAAATGAAAATGATTCAACAAATAATAATAATATAACAACAAATTTAAATCCTACAAATCTACCAAATATTCCAACATTACCTTCAAAACCTTCAGATAGAGAAAATTCTTCAAATTCAACATCAAATCCACAACAAACTAATAATACAAATAATAATACAAATAACAATACAAATAACAATACAAATAACAATACAAATAACAATACAAATAACAATACAAATAATAACAATCAACATTCAAATATTCCTTCTGGTCCTAAGGATTCATTTCAACAATATGGTAATAATAACAACAATAATGGTGGTGGATATAGAAATAGAGGTTATAATCAAAGAGGTTATAATAGAAGGTATTAATAGTTCAGAAAAGTTTTATTTTTTTTACTCGTTTATTCTCCTTCATTGTTTGTGTAACTGTACTCTGTACTCTGTAGTTTGATTTACATTAATCATTTATTGAACATTATTAATAAATATTGAACAACTACATTCAACAATACCTTGATTTTGACTTTTGTAAGCTCTTTGTGTTTCACACCAAAAATAAAAAGAACAATACAAAATCACAGAGAAAATATTTAAACTAATAGTCACAAATAAAAGAAAAGGATATTTAATTTTAACTCAAAGACCAATGAGTAAACGTTCTAGTAACAAGCATGATAATAGCTTATTTGAACCCAAGAAGCAAAAAGTTGAGATCAACAATGATACTGGTGAAATATTTCAAAACTTTGATGAAGGAAAATGAGTGATGATTTGAAGTTAGTTCAAAATTATATTGCTATATTGCAATTTTTGAAATCAGATTTTAAGAATAACGATATTAGTACAGTTGGTCAATTCATCAATTATATAAACAAGAAAGTTATCAAAAAAAGAAGAAATGCAAACTTCAATTGCACAACTACATCTCAATTTAATCCTTGAAGTATTACATAGACTAGATGATCACAAATCTTTAAAAGAAGTCTATGATGAATTATTGAAAGAACAAAACGATGCAAAGAAGAGTTTACAGAAATCAAATCATGAAGACAATTCAAATAGGGAAAGATTAAAATGTTTATTAGAACAATGTATTGATGGATGATGATGAAAATATGGGATTTAGTAAGGAAATGCTTAATTTATCTTTAAGTATATCTAATTTTGACAACTTTTTACAATATCATCTCTCAAATTTTGAAAAGAAAAAATTTATCAATGGATGTAATAGATGAAATGAAAGTTCAAATCAACAATAATATTGAACTGATGTTAGCCAAAGATATGAATACAATTTTACAAAATCATTATAAAAATAAGACATACAATACTAACATTCTATCAAAATTCTGGAGAATCTCTGGAATGGTAAAAAGACTTATTGAGGCTACAAAAGTAGATCAATACACCCTCCCAATAGGTTCAGCATATACAAACATGTTATTTGTAAAGGAAAGCCACTTCCATTTTATATGTCATATTATAAAAACATTGAATTATTCATGAGAGAAATTAATTCATATAATGAACTGTTAAATTCCAATACAGGAACAAAAGATTTCCTCAGATGCTCAAGAATTTCACTGCTGATTTTATCAATTTCTAACCACGATATAAATCATATTCACGGTTTTTATTTGATCATGGCAGATCTAGCTGAAAAGGTTTATTGCACAATAGAAGACTTTACTAATTCAAAGTCAATTTCAGGTGACTTATTTAAAAAAATTGAATCTACTTTGTTGAGAAGGAATTGAGCTACTTCATTCTTCAGATATAATCCATGGAGATGTTAAAGCTGATAACCTTTTAATGAAAGTTGGTGTTAATGTGTCAATCAAATTCATCAATTTTGCGTTTTCCTACGTTTCCACTATAACTCGTCATCATTTCAATGCTAAAAATATGGTTAATCGTTTTAACAAATATAAGCCAGGACAAAACCTTTGTTCATTAAAAGAAAATGAATGAAAAAAAGGTCGATGAGCTTCTCAATTATATTAAAGCAAAAGCAAATGTGAAATAAATTTATTTGCATTACTGTTTACTTTTATTATTTGATTTTTTTTTTTTTGAAATTTATAATCAATTTAAATTGTCCAGTTTTATCATATTATAATAAAGTATATAAATTATTCAATCAAATATTAGTTCTTCCCAACTAAAGATTTGACCCATGGTTGACTTAGTTTATTTAATGTAATAACATCTTCTAATTTCTTAATCCATTCTTCATTCTTATCTTCAGAATTGAAATTAATAATTTCATTGTTTCTAAATCTTAATTTAAAACCAACTAATAAAATTTCATCAGTAAAGTTTCTTCTATTCTTACTATGAATAATTTCAACACATTTGGAAAGATTAATTAAACATCTTGGTTTCATGTTTTCATTAAATCCAGTTAATTCTAAACCATTTAATTTAAAGAATCTTCTTTTAAATAAATCACAATCACCACCTTGTTGGAATAGATAGCCTTCAAATTTTAATCCTGCTAATCTTTGATAATCTTTACAAACTTCTTTAGCAATATCAATTGTTGGTGGTAAAATTTCATGTTTTGAAGTTCTTTTAATAAATAACATTGAAACATTTAATCTACCAAAAGAGTATTTTTCCCTTTTATATTCTTTACCATTTTTTATAAAAGTTGTGAAACTATTAATTAAATCAATTGATTTACTCTGTTCTTTAAATGTAACATTATTAGAATCCATATCAAATACCATTCTTGTTTTTCCGCCTGTTCCATCATTAGCTAATTTATAATCCCAATCATCTTTTTCTTTCTTCTTTGTAACAAATTTCTTATTAATCTTATATTTTGGTTTAGCATTAAATAATTTACTAAAGAAACCAACTTTAATTGGAACTCTTTCAGTAACTTCAACTAATTCAGTATCTCTCTTTGTAAATTTCAATTTCATACTGATGAATAACTCTGTTTGTTTATCAGTGATTAATACTTCAACATTCTTATTTATTAAAGTTGTTTTATTATTGGTAACAGAGATTGATGAGGTTGAAATAACATGTTTGCCATTATCAATATAAATCTTGACAGTAACAGGTTGATGTTGTTTTATACCATCTATCATTAAATCCTCTAATGATTCAAGTCGTAAATATAATCTACCATAATCTTTATTTTCTTCTAATGATTGTTCTTCTTCACGATTCTTTCTCATTGTAATTTCATTACCTTTAAATTCATCAGTATTATCTTGTGCAATTGGTGAAACAACTCTATCATTATCATCTTTAATCAAGGTATTTTGACCAATATCTTGTTCAAAATTAGTAGTAGTTTCTTCTGTAACATTTTCAAGATCAGTATTCGGATCAAGAATATTAATCATTGGTGTTACAATTGTTTGTGGTTGAGTTATTTGGAATGCTTTAGAAAATTCATCATCTAACACGAATGATTTTTTAGATTTATAATCAACATAAATACCATTATTTGTAAATGAACCATTAGTAACAACAGCTCTAGCACTTTGATTGTTCTTAACAAGATGAACAGTATCATCATGCGTAGCACCAATTAATGATTTTAATCTAACAGTTTCAATTGAAGAAGTTCTCTTATATTGTTGATGAGTTAATAAACTATCTTTATGGTTAGAAAATGTTGTTGTTGGAAGTTTTAACGAATCAGTTCTACCATCCCAAATATCTCTAACAGTTGATGGGTTTGAAATAAATTCATAACTATGCATTTGATTTATTTTAGAATCTTTAATTTCTTTTAAAATATCACTATCATCAATATCTTTAACTTCCCAATCTTTAAAGTTTGAAGCAAAATCTGATGAATTTGAAACATTTGGTAAATCCAAATTAGCATTAATTAAAGAACTTGAAATATATGAATCTTCAACAACAGAATCATCTGTTGTTTGTTTATTAGAAAAAGAAGAAGAAGGAGCAGCATTTATATTATCAGTAGTAAAACTGTTTTCAGCAGATTGTGGAATTGGATTATTTAAATAAACCGCATAATCTTGATTAATTAAATCTAAAACTGAATTTCTTGATGGTATTCTTTCAATAAATTTTGGTTTTGAAATTGATGTAGTTGTAATAATTGAGTCTCTTTTATTAGCAAGTTTTTCAATACCTTCAACTGAAAAAAGACTTGATGTATCTTGTTCATCTTTCAATTCAACATAATTCATAGCTTCTTCCTTTGACATAACTTTTCTATTTAATAAGGAAACAACATTACTTGGTGGTGAAACTTTTCTTTGGAATAAACTATATTGAGGTTTTGGTGAAAATGGTTTTGGTTGACTATTCCAAATACTAATATAATCTATTTTAGAAGTTTTTAAAGATTGATCAAATTCATCTTTTAATTTAGAATCTTTATCATGGAAAAGAATGCTATCAAATTCACGTTTTAATTCCTTTTTAACACCATCATATCCTTCTTCTTTAACATTAACTTCGGTTGAATCATCAGTTCCAACATTTTCATCTTTGATTTTAAATTCATTGGATAATGGTATTGAAGGTAATAATTTAAATTCGGGTTTAACAGAATTGTTAACATCTTTTTCAATAGTTTTAAAAGATTCAGTAGTTGAAAATGAAGTATTTGAAGTATTAATTGTACCAGTAGTTACAGTAGCTGAAATAAATGATGATGAATCTAAAGGAACACTATCTGGTTGTTTAACTTTAAATGGACTTGTTGTCTTAATTAATTCTTTAATTTTATTTGGACTTGATAAAGTTGAAATATTTTCAATTTTATTTTCAACATTTGTATTTGAATTAATAGTAATTTGATGAAGTTCACCAGGGCTTGTAAATTGAACAGGAGTAGCAATACCAAAAGAATTATCAATAAAAGAATCAGTTACTTGAGTGATTGGTGTTGTAATTTTTAAATTAGGTTCTTTTTTAATTTGATTTGATGTTGAACATGTTAAAATTGGTTCTTGAATATTAATCTCAGTTTGTAATGAATCATCATGTAAAGAAACATTTTCTAATTCATTATATAATTCTTCATCATTCTTTTGACTTTCATTTTCAATTTCAATTTGTTTATTTGAAATTTGATCTTGTGATTTTGAATTTTCGAGAAACATTGTTGTAAAATCATCATTATCACTTTTATCATAAATTGGTAAATTAAATTCCTCGAATTTTAAACTTGAATCATTATCAATATTTGATTCATTAACAATTGGGTCTGAATCTTGTAAGAATGAAGATTCTTCAAGTGGTTGATCAATAGTATTTAAAATTTTATTAATTTTTGTAGTAGTTTCATTATTAATTGTAATTTCATTTGAAGATTGATTATTATTAAGAACGTCATTCATTGTTGAAATACTTGCATTTGGTATATCAATAACAGAAGTTGGAATGATAACAGTTGAATCAGGTTGAATGAATAAATTTGAATATTCATGATTTGATAAATTTGGAAATTCTTCATTCATTGAAATTTTTGGAGTTATAAACATATCTTGAGTTGAAGATTGATGAGATAGAGCATCATTATAATCTGAAATTAAAATTGAACTTATATCATTACTAATATTTGAATCAGTTGTACTAATTAAAGGTAAAGTATCTTGCTTCAATTCTTCAGTTTTTTGTTCTAATTGTTTTGAATCTTCTTTTTCATTATCATTATTATCATTAATTTCATTATTAATATTAGTAGCTTCATGAATTTCATTAATAGTAGCTATAGATTCTAAATTTTGAATTTGATTTGAAAATTCTATTGATGGTTCAACAATTTGTTGAAATTCTTTATTTATTGAATCAATATTATCAATATTTTCAGATTCAATTTCTTTATTATCAAAACTAATTTGACTAATACCTGAAGAAGTTCTTTTATGATGAATAACTTTTTTAACATTTTTACTAAATGAAGAAATCATTGATAAACCACTATTAATTGAATTTGTTAAAGAAATTTTCTTTTTATGAGTTTTAAAATCATTATCATTAAAATCTTGATTTTCTAAAGAATTTGAATCTGAATAAGATAAATGTGATTTTAAACTTTCTAAATCATTTTCATTTTCTTCATCAATATTTTGAATATTATTACTTTTATCATTAATATTTTGAATATTATCATTATTTAAAGAGTCTAAATTAATTGAATTAATTGATTTCATATCATTAATAATTAAAGATTTTTTACCATTATCAACATCAATACTATTTTTAGTTAATAAATTTCTTTCTTCATCTTTTAAAGAATTTAAAGAATTTTTTTTTTTAAGAGATGAATTTAAAGATAAATTTTTTTTATTTGAATTATTAATATCTTGTTCAAATAAATTATTCATTTCAATTAAAGATTTTTCATTAAAAATATCATTTTGAGATTTAATTTTTAATAAAAATTGTTGATCATAATCATAATCATGATCATTTTTAGATTTAATTGGAGAAGAATTTAAAGATTTTGAACCTTTTTTATATTCATCAGATTGAATTTGTTTTGAAACATTTGAAGAAGAATTTAAGACAAGATCTAATTTTTTTTGTAATGAAATATTATTATTTTGATTATTAATTTCAAATTTTAAATCTGAATCATCAAAAGAAGATTCATTTGAAGAAGAAGTTAAATTTGTAACTTTTTTTGGAGAAGATAAAATATTATTAATATTTGATTCTGAAAAAGATTTTTTATTTGATAAATTAATTATTGAATTATGATGTTTTGGAGGCATTGGAGGTAATAAATTTTGTTTAAACTCAGGATTCCAATTAATCTTATTTTTAAAATCTTTAATTTCAT
>JAJMKZ010000500.1:0-13783 GCA_030564005.1 Ruyongia tratensis | reverse complement strand
TTCGGTGTAAAAAAAAATTTAAAACAAAATTTAAAAAAAAAAAAAAAAAGAGGTGGCAATTTTTTTTTGTATTTTGAACTAAATTTTGATTTGAGTTGGTTTTATATAAATTTTTAGATAGATTTTTGAAGTTTTTTAAAGTTTAAAGTTTCCAGGGGTTTTGGTTAATATACAGTGTGATTATTTTAGAAGTGTCAATTATAGTGTAAAAGGGTCAGAAGTTCAAAAGTGTGTATAAAAAGTATTTTTAACAAAGGGGAAAAAATTAAAGTTAAAAAATCAAAACAACAATAAATTGAAATACAAGGTTCAACAAGAATTACACAATACCAAATCAACAGTTACAATGACTATTCCTTACATTACATCTGAAAAGGAATTGGATGATTACATATTAAAATCTGAATCAATAGTGATTTATTTCACTGCTATATGGTGCCAACCATGTCAAGTTATAAGTCCAATAATGGAAAAATTATATAATGAATATCCAAAAGTTGAAATTGTTAAAGTTGATTTAGATAAAAATAGACAATTAGCTCTCAAATATGAAATAACTTCAATCCCAACATTCATCTTTATAAATAAAAGTTTGGAATTAAATCGTCTTAAAGGTGTAAATATACCTGGTATAACTGATAGTTTAAAACATTTAAATGGTTTAGCTTCTTCATCCTTTAAAAGAAGATCAAGTTCTCAAAGCTCATCAAATTCAAGTATATCTGGAGATAATCTTTTAAACAATGATAAATATAAAGAAATTGTTAAATATATTCCAAAAGGTTTCCAAATTTTAAATGATACAGTTTTTTTTAATGAATTTGAATCTCTTAATATTTTAAAATTAAATAAAAAAAATGATGATTTAAAAAATGTTATAAGATTTTCAAATTGTTCAAATGATGAAACTTCAATTATTTCTGATGCTGATTCACAAATGTTACTTCATATTCCATTAACAAATATTGCTAAAATTTTTTCAATATTAATAAAATTTAAAGATACAAAAAATTTAAAAAATAATAATGAAATTGAACTAGAATTAAGTGAAGATGATATTGAAGAAGTTCAAAAACCAAATATATTTAAAATATGGACGAATAGAAATAGTATAATATCATTTGAAGATGCTTCTTCATTACCAAGTTTAAATGATGAATTTGAAATTTTAGAATCAAGATGGGATTCAAATAATTGGTGTGAAATTAAATTAAAATTTGTTAGATTTCAAAAAGTTAGTAATATGGATATATTCTTTGATGGTGAAAATGATGAATTTCATACTTTAATTGAAAAAATTATAATTGTTGGTATTGATGGTGAAAGTAAAAATCAAGGAACAATTCCAAAAGAATAATTTCTTTTAAATATTAATTCTTTTCATAACCAAAAAGATATCTACATTCAAAACTTATTTGCACTTCTTTTTTTTTTTGTACTACTCAATATTTTTTATTACTCCAGGATTTCATTTATACATTAGTTTTCTTACTATCATTTGCTTCTTTTTAATTTACTACTTTCAACACTCTTTTTTTTTTTCTCTATTCTTTCATTATGGTATATTAGTATATAGGAATATTATAACATTTTGCATTTTTGTGTCAAATTTATATGTAGGTTTACAATTAGATTAAATTGATAAAGTTAAGGCTCTACAAAAATTTCTTGTAAAAAAAAAAAGTTTAAAATTTATTTATAATAGTTAATAAAAGTTTATAGAATTGTAATATACCAGGATGTGTACACTTCTAACAAAGGATCTTTCTTATTTCCATTTTTGGAATTGGTCAATTAAACCTTGTGTTGAGGCATTGTGTTCACCATTACCACCATCTAAATCTTTAACAATGTTTTTAGCTAAGACTTTACCTAATTCAACACCCCATTGATCGAATGAATTAATATTCCAAACTGAACCTTCAATAAAGACAACATGCTCATAATAAGCAATTAAGAAACCTAAAGTTTGAGGATTGAATTTTTCAACCAAGATTGAAGTAGTTGGTCTATTACCACTAAATTCTTTATGTGGAATTAAATCTTCAGTAATACCTTCAGCTTTTAAAGTTGAAACATTTTTACCCAACATTAAAGCTTCAGATTGAGCTAAGAAATTTGACATTAATAATTTTTGATGTAAATTATTTGAAATTGGATTATGAGTCTTTGAAGCAATTAAGAAATCAGATGTAATTAATTTTGAACCTTGATGTAATAATTGGAAAAAAGAATGTTGTGAATTAGTACCTGATTCACCCCAAATAATAGCACCAGTTTCATATTTAGTCTTTGAATATGGGAAATTTTCTAAATCAGTCATATGAGTACCTAATCTTGTAGTTGATTTACCATTTGATTCCATAAATAATTGTTGTAAATAAGCTGGTAATCTATATAAATATTGATCAAATGGAATGATTAATTTAGTTTGAGCATCTAAGAAATCATTATACCAAATGTTTAAAGCAGCACCCCAACAAGCTAAATTTTCTTCAATTGGAGCTTCAATAAAATGTTTATCCATTAATTCACCACCATATAAGAATTTTTCAAAGTTATCAAAACCAATATATAAAGCAATTGATAAACCAATTGATGACCAAACTGAATATCTACCACCAACCCAATTTTCAAATTCAAACATATTTTTAACATCAATACCGAATTTAGCAACTTCAGTAGCATTTGTTGATAAGGCAACAAAATGTTTTGAAATATCACCTTTATTATTAGTTTTTTCTAAAAACCAAGTTTTAGCAGAAGTAGCATTAGTAATAGTTTCTAAAGTTGTAAAAGTTTTTGAAGCAATTAAAAATAAAGTAGTTTCAGGGTTTAAATTATTAACAGCTTCAAATAAATGAGTACCATCAATATTTGAAACAAAATGAACATTGATATCAGAGGCATAATGTTTTAAAGCTTCACAAACCATCATTGGACCTAAATCAGAACCACCAATACCGATATTAACAACATCAGTAATTTTAGCACCGGTATAACCTTTCCAAGCACCAGATCTAACTTCATTAGAAAATTCCTTAATATGATCTAATTGTTGTTTAACTTTTGGAGCAATGTTAACACCTTCAACATTGATTTCTCTTTGAGATAAATTTCTTAAAGCAATATGTAAAACAGATCTATTTTCAGTTGAATTCATAGCATCACCATTAAACATTAAATCTCTTAATTTAAAAGCATTTGATTGTTTAATTAATTCAAATAATTTACCTAAAATTTCATCATTGATTAAATTTTTGGAATAATCAAATAAGATTTTGACACCTTCATCATCACCTGAAGCATTGGTTAATTTGTTGAAATGTTTTGAATATTTATTAAATCTTTCAGGGTCTGATTTAAATGCTTCAACAAGGTTAACTTTTTGTGATTTTAATTCTTCTAATTCCTTGTAGGCAGGTAATTCAGTTGTTAAATCGAAAGTTGGAGTGTAATGTGACATGATTGATATATCTCTATATTTTTGTATAGATAATAATAACTTAATAACTATTGTTGGTAACCTTTGATGGCAAATTTAATTCCTTTTATAATTTTTTTTGACTGTTGTAAAAATTTTGAGCGGACCATAACGAACCATCACAAGTTGTTTTCTTTGGTTAAATATATAATTCTACAATTGGTTTCTGGTTGTAAAGGATTGGATACTTGTATATAGCCAGGATCCCATTTAGTATGTATTCCTTTCATATTCGATCTTTACTAACCCCCCTCCTCCCCCGTTTTTTCCATTCTATCGTTTTCTCTGTCAAATTTCACATACAAAATCCCCCATGTGTATTAATTTTTTCAGGTACTAATGGTTGAATAAATGAGATTAATGTGATTATATCAGTGTTTATGAGCTATCTAATGGTGTATTGGTGCAGATCGAGTTCTGTTTGATACTATAACTGTGCATTGACCTCCTACACTTTTTAAATATGGATAAATAGTAATATATCCTTCTTTGGTCACGTGACTCAGGTGAAGCTGGTGACATCCATACTTAAGAGGAAATTTTCTTTTTTTATATCATGTATCACATATATCATATATTAATAATTAATTCTAGTTTTTTTTTCTAATTATATTTCATCAACAGTAACGGTAACAACTTCTGTAGCTGTTGCAATTGACGTTGTACTAGCTCCCTGTCCATATAAGGAATTCCATTCATCTTCTTCTAGATAAACTGTGACATACTCAATGGCTTCAGCTAACATATTAGCATCAACGTATTCAATATCATCAACAGTTTCATAATCATTCATAACAAAATATCTTCTAACACATGCATGATCATACCAACTTGAACTTTCATCTGGATCACAAGTACATTTACCTTTTAATCTAACATCTTGTTCATATGGGCAAGCATGAACATCTGGATGATAATAACCCATATCACCAAAGAAATGAATTTCACTTTTATTCAATAATAAACCAGCAGCAATTGAATGAACTGGAGCATCACCCCATCTTTCATAATAAAATCCACCAGCATGATCTAAATAATTGAAATAATCTTGATATGCTTGAGATCTTAAAAAATTTAAATCACCAACTTCAAAATTTGACCAAAAATGACATAACTGATATGTTTCACCTTCATCAGAAGATAAAAATTTCATCATATTATCTTTTGCAATATGTTGTGGAAAATCTTTTATAAAATTTTTAACAGTATTCCAAAGTGTTGGAATTGTACCTTCATATTCAGGTAATGAAATGACAAACCCATATTTTTTATTATTCATTTTCATCATTTTAAAAACATCATAATCAATATCACATTCAAATCTAATATCAGGTTCAACTCTCCAATAATAATCATAATCAGCTAATAATGAATCTCTAAAAAAGAACCCAGATTGATATCTACACATATGTCTATAACTTGGAACTGGACCATAATGAATATCTTTTAAATCTTCTAAAGATTGATTGAATCTACCTTCATCAATCCAATCAGGTAAACCCCAAGCTTCTTTTGGTACTAACCCATATTTTGCTTCACCACTAACCATATTTGAAGTAACTCTAATAAAATCTTCATCAAATGGAACATCATTTAAAAAAACCCAATCATAATGATATTTATTATTAAATCTATCTTCAATCATTTTAATTGATTCAATTAATTCATATAATTCTCTATTTCTTGTTAAAGTAACAAAACAAGCTTTTTCATTTAAACTACCATCATGAATTGGTTTATATTTAATACCTTGTTGAATATCTGTAAAAGTTAAAATATCATTTGGAAGATCTGTATCATTTAAAATTTTTGGTTTATATTCAGTATCAGCTACTAAATAATCAAAATAATAATAAATTAAATAACAAAATACTGTTAATACTAATAAACCTCTACCAATAATGAATGGAATTGAATAATTTGCTTTAGGTTTATGAACTTTAGTAGAAGGTATGTTTGTCTTAGCTGGAGTTAGAACATTGTCATCAGTAATATTCACCATTCTTTACAACTATTTCTTTCAACTGTATACTATTTACAATGAAATTATTCTTAAACAAAGAAAAAAAGTGTTGGAGTGAAATTTTTTTTCTCTTTATTATTTGTTTATTGTAAAAACCCTTTTTTCAAGCTTAATATTTTTTGGCATTGTTTTCCGGACAAAAAAAATCATTGAACTCTGCCAAAAAGAATTGGCACGTGAATTTTCTGTCTTTTTTTTTTTTTTCATTACACGAAATTTGTTGGTGCATTTCGTGTCAGTTTTATTTGATTGGATTTATATTAGAAGTTAGTTATGAATGATAATGTGGTAGAAGTGTTCAATAGTCCTCCTTATGACGCCGTGGAGACAATAGAGGAGGATGCCCAGGCACCTTTTGATGATACCATTCAAGAAAGTACGTTATCATTTAGTTACTATACTGTCATTTGATATACTAACAAAGATACATAGATTATCATAAATGGAAAGGCAATTCTATTAAACTATATGATTATTTACAAACAACGAATTTAGCATGGCCATCTCTAACTGTTGATTTCTTCCCTGATGTTGAAAAAAATGATCATAAACAAAAAAATACTTTTAGAATTTTAACAAGTACTTATTCATCAGGTTCAAATTTAAATGAATTTATTAATTTTAATAGTTTAACAATAAAATCAAATTTAAAAGAAACTATCGATTTAACAAAATTTGATCAAGATTTAAAAGAATTTAAAAGTTCAGATCCAATAATTGGGAAATTAAAAAATAATCAAAAAATTTTACATAATGGTGATATTAATAAAGTTAAATTTATGCCACAGAATTTAGATTTAATTTCAACAATAAATAATTTAGGTCAAGTTCACATATTTGATAAAACAAAATATTCTTCAATTAGTTCTTCAAAATTATTAACTGATGATAATTCTTCATTATTCAAATATGATATAAAATTAAAAGGCCATAATAATATTGAAGGTTTTGGTTTAGATTGGAATAAACATAAAGAGGGTTATTTATTAAGTTGTGATTCAATTGGTAAAATTAATTTATATGATATTAAAAAATTTAAAAGTAAAAATGATATTGATTCAACTTTTTTAAATGATTTTAATTCTAAAAATAATGGTGCAAATGATATTCAATGGATTAATCATCATGATTCAATATTTGCAGTTGTTGGTGAAAATAATAGCATAAAAATTTATGATATTAGATCAAATTCAATAATAAAAGAAAATAATTCAAATAATCATCAAAATGGTATAAATACTTTAAGTTTCAATTATGGTGAACAATTTTTATTAGCAACTGGTGATTCAAATGGTTTAATAAATTATTGGGATTTAAGACAATTTAATTCTCCAATAATAACTAAATCTAATGCTCATATCGGTTCAATTTCTTGTTTAAAATTTAATCCAAATAAGTTTAATTTATTAGCAAGCTCAGGTGCTGATGATGGAAAAGTTAATATTTGGAGAGGTAATGATAAAATTTTTGAACATGGTGGTCATTTGTTAGGTGTTAATGATATTTCTTGGAACCCAAATGATCCTTTAATGATGAGTTCTGTATCGAATGATAATACTTTACATGTTTGGAAACCAAGTTATCAATTAATAAATTGATATCAATAATAATAAACATAAACCTGCTTTAATGATTGATGTTAATTTTAAGAAATTTTCAAATTTTCGTAGCAAACAAAAGAGCCAAAACTATTTATACAAGTTTTTCTTAAATAAACATATATTATATTATATTATATTATATTATATGGTTTTATTCTCATATTTTTTCTTGTATCTCTCTTATAACTAATACATAGTGTAGTTGTTGAAAGTAATTCAAATGATTCTACTAATCAAAGAAATATTAGAAAATTAAGTTCAGAAACTGTTAAAACAACTCCAATTGTTGTTGAAGAAAATGTTTCAATACCTAATGAATTAACATCAATTAATTCTGAATTTGATGGTGGTTTATATATTAAATCAAATAAATTATTCAATAATAAATTTGTTAAAAAATTTATTAGAATAAATTATGATTCAAATAATAAATTAATTCCAAATTATCAAAGATTTTTCACTTTTAAGTTAGATTTATTCTTAATGACTTGGTGTTGCACTTCACTATTTGTTAAATCAATTGGTAGAACTAATTATGCAACTGCTTATGTTACTGGTATGAAGGAAGATTTAAATTTTCAAGGAAATGATTATAATTGGCTTCAAAGTTGTTATACTATTGGTTATACAACAATGATTATACCATCCAAAAAATTATAATTTGGGTTAAATCAAATATTTGGTTAGCAACTTGTGATCTAATTTGGAAATTTTAACTTTAATTCAAGGTTCAAAATTTATTCATTCATTTAATCAATTATTTCCATTAAGATTTTTAATTAGATTTTTTGAAGCAACTTGTTGGCCAGGTATTGTTGTAATGTTAATTAATTGGTATGGACCAACAGAGTTAGCATCAAGAACTGCAGGATTTGGAGCAGCAGGTGTTGCTGGATCAATGTTTACAGGATTTATGCAAACTGTCTTTAAATGGTAAACTTTCTTTACCAGGTTGGAAATGGGCATTTGTAATTAATGGTATTATGACAATATTTGTTTCACTAATTGGATATTTAATTTTACCAACTCATCCTGATAAAGGTGGTTCAACAATTTGGTTAAATAAAGATAATTTGAAAATTGCCAAAATAAGAACATTAAAATTTAAAAAAAGATTAGATCAAAATTTAAATTTGGTGATATTAAAAGACTATTTAAAGATTCAAGATTTTATACTTTCTTTTCTAAATTATACGCCTTGGGCATGGGCAAATTTTGGTAATTCATATTTAACAATTTGGTTAAAAACTTTAAAAAATGGAGATGGATCATCAAAAAGAACACCATATCAATCAAATTTAATTCCTGTTGGTGCTTATTCAATGTCATTTATATCAATGTTATTTTGGGCAAATTTAGTTGATTTAAACTATAATAGAAGATTTTTAATACTCATAATTAACCAATTTATTGGAATTTTTAGATGTGCAATTTTAGCAATTTGACCACCAAGTGATACATTAAAATTTATAGCATATCTTATAATTTATCAAATGAGTTTAAGTGGACTAATTTTAATAAGTTTTATTGGAGAAGCTTTTAATGATGAAGCTGGATTAAGATCAATAACCAGTTTATGGTATGGATGCATGGTTCCCACTTGTTGTTTGGCCTACTCAGCAGGCACCAAATTATAAGATTGGTTGGAAGTTGTCATTAGCTCTTGAAATCTTTAGTGTGTTTGCCATCTACACATTCTTCTTAGTTCATAAGAGATGTGTTGAAGAACAGGATAATAAGTATTATGAAGGATTCTGATGAAAGTGTTTAAGCGTTTAGCACTATTTGCTCACGAAGTGTATGAGCTAGTTATTTGCTATTTATGCTATCTATTAAATATAAAGTAGTAGTTAATATAAAAGTAAAGTATATTAGAACTAAATAAATAATTTGTGAGTTCCGACCAGAAAAACTCGGGTAACAACCTCGGAATTCGAATTCAGTTTCCAATCAAAATTCAAAATTCAAAAAAAAAAAAAAAAAAAAACCTTCAAAAAAAAATCCTCAATTAAAAAAAAGACAACGACCATAAAGTTTGGGAATCTTTTTATTATAATACTCACAGCATTAGCAATGTTACGTCAATTAACTACTAGAGGTATGTGCAATAATTACTGTATTCCATTTCATCTCCATCATCTCTTCCAGAACCGAAATCATTCCTACTTTTAGGGATTCAATGGGTGTCAAATTACTTTTAATCTTTTTTTGAATTTTTTTTGAAGGGTGTTTTTATTTTTGTGAGATTTAACAGTGTTGAATTGAGAAAACTCAAAAATGTTTTTAAATCAGTTATACTAACAAAAATTCATCTATGATCAATAGCTATTCGTCCAGCTTCATTTGCCATTCGCTCAGCACCGTAAGTTTCAATTACTTTCATTTAATTAATGTTTTTTTCAAATTCAAAATTCATATTCTTTATTGTTTATATGGGATCTTTTGGAAAAGAAAAGGAGGTACACATAAATTTTCAACATCAAGCACTTTTTTATCAAGTAAATTCAATAGAAATTATCAAACAACTCAAGCCAATTGAATCGTGAAAATCAAGTATTTTGTGTCATCAAGTCAATTGTTATTTTTTCTTATCAATGTTTTTTAAGATCAAAGAAATAAAGTTTGGTGAATTTTGAACAAAAATATTTTCAAAATAATTTATAAAAGTAACAAAACAAGTTTTTACTAACCACTATCTTATTTTTTATTTCAGAATTGGTATTAGATGTTTATCATCTGCCCCAGTTGATCCAAAGACCAAGGCCACCTCAATTATTGATGCCATTCCAGGTAACTCAATTGTCACTAAAACCGGTGCTTTATTAACTGGTTCAGCTGCTGCCGTTTACGGTATCACCAATGGTTTATACGTTTTAAATGAAGAAACCATCTTATTAACCACCTTCTTAGGTTTCTGTGGTATCATTGCCAAATTCGTTGCTCCAGGTTTCGGTGAATGGGCTCATGGTAAAGTCACTGAAGTTAGTGGTATCTTAGATGCTGCTAAAGCTTCTCACGTTCAATTAGTTAAGGACAGAATCGCCACTGTTTCAGAATTAAAGAATGTTTCAGAAACTACCAAAGATTTATTTGCTGTCTCAAAGGAAACTGCTGAATTAGAAGCTCAAGCTTTTGAATTGAAACAAAAGATTGTCCTTGCTAATGAAGCTAGATCAGTTTTAGATTCATGGGTTAGATATGAAGCTTCAATTCGTCAATTAGAACAAGAACAATTAGTTAAATCTGTTATTGCCACTGTTGAAAAAGAATTATCAAATCCAAAATTCCAAGACAAGGTTTTACAAGAAGCTGTTGCTGAAGCTGAAAAAGTTTTAGCTGCTGCTAAATAAATTTCTTCATAACTTTGATTAAGAATTGATAAAAGAATTCATGAAATTTTACTCACATCAAAAAAATAACAACAATTGTTTGCTTTACTTTATTATAGACTTCGAAGAATTGTGTGTCTTTTTGATAGATTTCACTTTTTTTTTACTTTGACATTTTAAAATTACAACAAAAATTATGAAGAAAAACGACTTATTATTAAAAATAAAAAAAATCAATGACCATGACAAATTACAAATTTAAGTTTTAACTTTAGAAGGGAAAATAAACTGGGTTTGTTTTTCTTAGTTTAGATCATTCATATTCTCTCTATATTATAATGAAATACGAAATAAATAAAAAAAAAAACTTCTTAGAAATAATTTATTTGACATAATTGTTCTTTTTATTCTTCGAATTTTCTCTTTCTTAATGCAGATGGTAAAAATTGTGTAGCCTTTGTTGATGATAATTCTTCTTTTGATTCATAAGATACATTTGTTTGTGCAATTTTATAAAATTTGGGTGGTTCAGATTTTGGTAATGTAATACTCTCTAAAACTTCTGGAGAATTATTCATGCATTTCAATGGTGGTAATTTATGATATCTTGGATTATATTCAACATTTTTAAACCCTTTTGGAGCAATACCATATGGACTATTTGGTGTAAATATGTTAGTGTAAGTTTTAATGAAAATATTTAATGAATAATTAAAGTACATACTTCCATTCAGGATCCCAAAAAATACTTTTAGGTCCCAATTTTGAATCATCTTGTTCTTCACCCTTATTAAAACCACTATGATGTTTCGTTATGCTTGTCTTGTTGTCGTTATCTTCATTGGTAGTTCGTTTCTTGTTATCATTCTTAGTATTCCTACTTATTAAGTTATAATCTCTTTGTAAATTATCTAAAAGTTTTTGTTCATGAGGTTGAAGTCTACCATTGTTATCCTTTTTCTTCTCTTGCAATGTTTCAATCTTATAAAGAAGTTTTGAAGGATCTAAATGTTGAATTCTTTCTAATCTTTCAGAATTCTTTTGATCTTTAGCTTTTTTTATATCTTTGGCCTTTTGTTTTCTTCCTATTGTTTTTATTTGGTTTTGTTAGTTATTGATTCTTTTAATTCTTATCATATAATAAACCACTTACTCTCTTGTTCAGCATGACTTATAGACGGATTCTTTGCCATTTTAGACAGATTTATGTTGATGTTTAATTGCTTGTAGAACCTTTACTGTAGTTAAGCACAAAGCACTGGATTTTGAAATAACAAAAAAAAAATTGAAAATACAGGCAAACAACAACTAAAAATCCAGAAATATCAAATCAAGAGAATCACAAATAACGATGCAAGCTCCTCAAGTATCGCAAGATCCAGCATCGTATGATCATTCTGGTGTTCCAGTTGAAGCTCTTGAAGCACTGCGGTTGAGATTAACACAAGTAAGTCTATCTAAATTTTAAATTATCATGAATTTAACTAACATATATAACAGTTAACACATTCAATGAATAAACTACAAAATGAATTAACAAATTCACAACTTCCACATTGGGTGTCACTACAGAGTCAGTTCAATATCATTCTTACACAATTAGCATCACTTTCATCAACATTGGCTACATATAGTGATGTTTTATCACAAACAGCTGTTTATCCATTACCAGAATTTCCAACAACAGAACAAGAAGGTTTATTAACAACATTATTAAGAAAAAAACCAATACCTGAAGTAGTCGATTGGATTAAAGAATCAACTGAAAATTCAATGCATATTTTATCTAAAGATGATGAAGAATTGACGGATTGGGCACTAAGTTTATGTGTAGAACAAAGAGAGAATTATGATTTCAAAGGTTTTAAAAGAAAATCTGAACAAACAGAAGAAGATAATTTAGCACCAACAATCCCAGATACAAAGAAAAATTCATTTGAGAAACCAAAAGTTTCACTTGATGATATTTTAAAATTTATTCATCAAGGTACAATGCCTGCAGAATCAAACGTTAATATTTCAAAGACTACAGCTACAAATCCATCTGCACCTTCATAAAGTTCTAAAAACTTGGTTAAAGTGATTTAAATATGGCATGATGCTAGTAACATTATTAGAATTTTTCCAAAATTGTATAATTATAACCATAAAATAAACAAAAAAATTCATAAAAAAAAAAAAGATTAAAACTTAAAATTATAGAAAAATATTTTAGATAAAGTACTAATTTGAGTAACACAATATTAGTTTTATAATGTTAAAATTAAATACTGGGAACAAGTCAGTATTGAAATGTTTTCAGTTATATACAAATTTATTTTCTTTTTTTTTTCCGTTCAACTCTATCTTTCATAAATTTAAATTTAACAGAAGGTAGAAAACAAAGTGAAGAACCTAAAATATAGACAGGTAATGATATAAAAGGAAAAAAGAGTAATCAAACAACAACAGATTGATATTAAAAACAAAGGAAAATAAAAAAAAAAAGGAATCATTAAAAAATAGTCATAAAATAAAATATATGGATGATATGTCAAATATGTTTTTGCGTAATCATTATTAATGATTTTTACAAAGACATTATGCAAATTGAAATTTAATAGGGTATAGTAATAAGTAATCATGATAATAATCTAATCATTAGTTCCCAAGTACCAAACATAAGAATACTATTTGGAACAGTTCTTAATAAATGAGGAGTTAAGCCACCATACATGGCAACAAGACCTTCTTCTTTGAGAATCAATCTAAAACATTGAAGTAAACCAGTATATTTTAGTTTACCATTTTCTAATGGAGCTTGTCTTAATCTTGTTCTGACCACTTCATGAGGATAAGAAACCATTGATGCAATTAATTTAGCTAAACCTGCACTACCTGATCTTGCAGCCCATTCAAGAGCAGAATCCAATTCAGTTTTAACATGACCAGCTCTTTCTCTTTCTAAAGATTGTTTTGCAATATAAGATTTCATTCTTTCATATAAAACCCATTGTAAAGTACTCTCAACACCACCTAAATATGAAGCAGAAAGACCTTTATATAAACCTTTAATACCTTCAGTTTTTACCACTGTTTTAATACAATCCCAAGAATTTTTATATAATTTAGCATTAGCTTTATCTAATTGTAATCTTGTTTTAACTAACCAAATTGGATTTGTAGCAGTTGAAGTTGTAAATCCTGCCAACATTGCGGCAATTAAATGAACTTGTGAAGATTCTTGACCACTATAAACATTTTTAACTAAGAAATCTTTACTAGCACCATAAGTGAAAAAATTAATTGATCTTGCTGGAATAACACCTACTAAATTTGGACCTAAACCTTTAAATAAGGCTCTAAA
>JAJMKZ010000499.1:0-13884 GCA_030564005.1 Ruyongia tratensis | reverse complement strand
GAAAGGTTCATTATTTGAAGTTGTTTTACCAATAAATTTAAATAATAAAGAAGAAGATAAAGAAATAACAAAATATTTAAATTTTACAATAATTGGATCAAGATTTCAATTTAGATCAATTGATAGATCTAATAAAAAATTTAAAGTTAAAAATGTTGATGATTTAAAAGAATTAAGAATTAATTTTTAATTAAAAAAAATAAAAGTTGAATAATAATAAAATAAGTTGAATAATAATAAAATAAAATAAAATAAAATAAAATAAAATATTGTTTAAAAAAGATTGAATAAAAATCATCTTTGAGTGATATTAATTTCTTTTTTTATTCTTTAAAGATTTCTTTTTTGAATTATTAAATCTTTTTGTTGAATTATTTTTAATTAAATTATAATCTTCATCAAAACAAGAATCATCATCATCATTATTATTATTATCATTATTATTGTTAATAATAGAACTTTTTCTTGTAATTGTCTTTTTATTAACTTTATAATTTAAATTTAAATTATCATTATTTGAATTTAAATTATTATTATTTGAATTTAAATTAAGAGATAAAACTTCAGCATAAGATAAATTTTTAAATTCAACTTCAATAAAATCATCATGATCTTTTAAATCAATATTATTTAAAGAAATAACTTTATCATTAACTTTTAAATCAGAGATTTCATTAATTAATTGAGGTTTAATAACATTAACTTTATTATTTAAATTTAAATTTAAATTTAAATTTGAATTTGAATTTGAATTTGAAGACCAAATATTAAAGATATTGAACATTATGAGGTAAGAATAATAGTTGTTTTCTTAAATAAATAAAATAAAAACTTGTTTGAAATGTTAATAAAAAAAAAATATAAATAAATAATTAAATAAATATTATATACCACAAAATAAAGGTTATTTATTTATAAAAATTTTAGTCACAAAAACCACCCACTTTTTTTTTTTTTTTTGACACACCAAATCACAAATTAAATCAAATTAAAGTCAAAAAAAAAGTAATTTTAAAAGAAGAAAACGATTGAAGATGAAAACACAGTTTATAGTTGAACGAAAGTATTAAAACCCAGTTAAAAATAATTTATTAAATTAAAATTGAATATATAAAAATAAAAAATAAAAGAAGCAAAAACAAAATAAAAATTAAATTTGTTTATCTTATCTTTTTTTTTAAAAAAAAAAATAAAAAAAAAAAATAAAAAAGTAGAAAGAAGAAAAAGTCACGTGAATATAGAAACAACTTCTTCTTTATTATTTTTATTATTATTATTTTGAAATTTAATTTAAATTTTTATAATTATTAAGTTAATTACTAAAATCTAAAAACTTAATACTCAAAGATTGAAAACTATTATAAAATATATTATAAAATTTATATATTAAAATTTATATTTTAAAATTTATAAAAAAAAATATAATGACAGAATTTTATCGGGTTTTTTTTATTGACACGTCTGTAATTTAAATTTTTTTTATATAACTTCTTAATTATAAATACAATATAAATACAATATATAAATACAATAGAAATACAATATAAATACATTATAAATACATTATAAATACAATATAAATACAATATAAATGAACAGTCTAAGCATTATAAACAGATTCCAGCAACTAACAAAAAACCTACCCAAAGCTATATCTGCAAATACTCAAATAAATACAATAAATACAAATACAATAAATACAAAAACAAATACAAAAACAAATAATAATTTAATAATTGATTTAAATAATGAAATTAATTCTTTAAAAAATAATAAAGATAAAATATTATTAAATTTAAATTCAAAAAATACTGATTTTTTTAAATATTTAAAAAATAAAAATTCAAATTTTAAACATTATAATTATTATAATTATTTTAATAAAGAAAAAAATATTAAATTAAATTTAATTAAAAATTTAAAATTTGGTTTAACAAATAATTATAAAAATTTAAAAGATATTAATACTGAAATTTTTAATTATTTTATTAAAAATAATTTAAATCCATCATTAAAAAAATATTTAATTTATTCTTGTAAATATTTTAAATTATCATTTATACCAAATAATCATTTTATAAATTTTTTTACAAAATCTTCACCATCAATTAAAATTCAAATTTTTAAAAATTCAAATTTTATTTTATTAAATAATAATAAAATAAATGATTTAAAAATTAAAAAAATTTTAAATGATAATTATTTAAATTCAATTTTATTATTTAATTCAAATTTTAATAATAATAGAAAAATTAATAATTTAAATAATTTAATTAAACAAATTAAATTAATAAAATCAATAAATTATTTTGATTATGCAATTAATAGATCAAAATCAAAAAAATTTATTAGATTAAATTTATCAAATTTAATTTTTAATAAATTTAAAATTAATTTAAATAATCATTTATTAAATAATTTTTTTATTGATGATATTAATAAATCTTTAATTGGTCATTATAATTTTCAAATTAATAATAATAATTTCCCAAATTTAAAAAATAAAAATGAAATTAATGAATTTAATTTTTTTTTAGAATTAGCTTTAATTGAAATTAAAAATAATTCTTTTAAATTTAATAATTTAGTTTTTAATGATAATGAAAATTTTTTATTAAATTTTAATAAAAAATTTATTAATATTAATAATAATATTAATAATAATAAAGAAAATAATCAATTAAATGATATAAATACAAATAATTTAATGATTAATGATATTCATAAAATTTTAAATGATTTAAAAATTAAATTACCAAATGAAAATTATATTTTAAATATTATTAATACTTTAAAATTAAATCAAAAAAATTATTTAAAATCTGTTGGTTATATTAAAAATAATTATTATAATATTAATAATAATAATAATAATTTTAATAAAAATAAAAATAAAAAATAAATTAAATATTAAACCAATATGGATATTCAGTTTTAAAATTTTTATTATTAATTTTATATTTAAATGAATGTAAATAAATTTCTAATTCTTTAACATTTTTAATATCTTTAAAATAATAATTTTCTTTACATTTATTACAATATTTAATTAAATTTTTATTTAATTTTTTTAAAACTTTATTAAAATCTTCAATTGTAAAAATTAAATTTGAAATTAATTTTAATCTTTCATAATTAATTTTTTCATTATCTTTATATAATTTATCATTAACTATTGGATGACCAATTAATGATAAATGAATTCTAATTTGATGTGTTCTACCAGTTATTGGTTGACATTCTAAAATTGATTGATTTAATTCTTTATTATATTTTAATAATTTAAATTTTGTTTTTGCTTCTTTCATTGGTAATAATAAATTATATTTAAAACCTCTTTTTAAATCAATACTTCTTAATTTAATATTAATTTCTTTATTTTTATCTTCATTAAAATAACCATCAACTCTTGCTAAATAAATTTTTTCTTTAATATTATTATTATTATTATTATTGATATTATTATTATTATTATTTTTAATTTTTTTAAATGCTAATAAACCACTAGTCTCTTTATCAATTCTAAACATTGGTGCTAAATCTGAATATCCATATTCATTCTTTAATATTTCTAACATTGAATTATAATAATATAATTTACCACTTGGATGAACTGGTATACCAAAAGGTTTATTAATTATTAAAATTTCTTCATCTTCAAATATTTTAATTAATTCATTAAAATTATTAATCATAATTTCATGAAAATGTAAATTAGTTATAAATTTATCCTTATTTAATATAATTTCATTAGGTTTATTTTTAATAATTATATCATTTAATCTTTTAATATATGTATTACCATCATTAATTTTTGAAATTATTGTTTCTTCATCTTTATAAAATTCTAATAAACAATCCTTAAATTGTTTACCAACCCATCTACCTTTAACATAATAACTTTGTGTCTTGTAATATGGAAGAATGTTTCTCAATCCATTCTGTGTGATCTCTACTTGATACTTCATTTATTTTAATCATTAACAATTTAAATATAAATAAATAGTAAATAAATATAAATAAATATAAATAAATAAAATAAAAAAAACAAAAAATACAAATCACGTGACTCTTTTTAAAATAAAAAATCACGTGATCAATAAAAATTTTTTTATTTTATTTTATTTTATTTCACAACATTAAAACAATAAATAAATAAATAAATAATTAAAAGAGAAAAAAAAAATATGTTAAAATCACGATCTTCTATAACGACAAAGTTATTAGTGAATTCTATACCCAGGAACTACTTTGTTCGTTTCTACTCGTTCAATTTTAATATGGACAATGAAAAAAAGATTTATGATAGAAAGAAGTTTAAAAATATTAAAAAGAGTAAAGGTTTACAATATAGTGTTAAAGAAACAAATTCAAGATATACAGTTCTTAATTTCTCACAAAGTATTGATGACTTAAGAAAGGGTAAATCAGTTAATCGTAAAGAAAGTTCAAAAGATTCTAATGAAACTAATGAAACTAATGAAACTAATAATAATAATAATAATAATAATAATAATAATGGGAAAAGAGATCTTAATATATTTGATGATTTAAATCCAAAACTTATTAAAGAAGATCAAATATCATCAAATATTCAAAATACAATAGATGAATTATTAGTTGAAAAAAAGAGACCAAATGATAATATAAATCTTGAAGAAATAACAAAAAGAATGAATGAATTAAAACCTTTAAATCAAATAATATCAAAATTAACTTTTAAAAATGTTGAACAACAAATTTTAAAAGAATTTACAAAAAAATCATTAATTAAATATATTTTAATAAATTTAAATAAAGATATTAATTTAAAAGATAAAAATTTAGATTTATATTCAAAACAAAAATTAATTAAATTATTATTAAAAAATGATTCTCTTTGGGGTTTAAAAATTGATTCTAAATTAAATCCAACTTTAGATTCTTTACTTGAAATTAAACAAAAAATGACAAATGCTCAATTATTTTTATTTTTAAAATCAAATTTATTTATAAATACTTTTTTAAAATTTAATTTACCATATAAAATAATAACAAATAATAAAGATAATTTAAATTTTTTAATATTTAGAATGAATATTGATAAATTTAATAATGATTTAAAACCAAAATTTAATGAATTCTTTGAAATTATTGAAAAAAATGTTAAACAAATTAATGCAAATAAAATTTTTAAAATTGCAAAAAATAAAAAACTTTCTGATTTAAGATTAAAAGAAATTGCAAATATTTCTAATACTTTTATTGAAACTTTAAAAATTAATAATAATGATAATTATATTAATGAAAAAAAAGATGATGATATTAAAAAAGTTTCTAAAAAAAATAAATTTTTAAAATTTTATTCTGAATCACCAACTGCTTATCATATGGCAATTAGATTAATTTATTCATGGCTTAAATATGATGATATTTCAATTAATAATTTTAATTTTAATAATGTTAATATTAATGATATAAAATTAAATAGATTTTTTAAAATTAATGATCAAAAATCTTTACAATGGACTGATAGTAATAAATCTTGGTTTAGATTAAAATCAATTAATTCATTAAATAAAGATGAAAAATTAAATATTAATATTAATAATTCAAATTTTAAATTAGATTCATCAAAAATATTCAAAGATTTAAAATTAGATGTTGATAAAGATAATGAAATTGAATTTAAATCTTTTAATTCAATTACTTCCGTTACATTTGGTCATTTATTATTTAATAATAATGAAGATAATAATAATAATAATAATAATTTAATTAATAATCAATCTGATTTATTTAATTCATTAAAATCAAATTCATTTGATTTTAAAAATTATTTATTTAATACTGATATTCCTTTAATTAAACGTCAAGTATTAAAATTACCAAATGATGTTGATGTTAAAAATTTGGATAATAGTGATAAAAATACTTATTCTGTTCAAATCAAATTAGTTCCTTCATTATCAAATGGTATTACTTCATCAATAGAAAAACTTCAAAAAAAATATCAAATAATATATCCACCAATTGAAATTTGGTTCCCAATTAATTCAAATGGTGAAATAATTAAAGATGATAATAATGATGTAAATGTTGAAATTTTTAAAGTTCCTATTGAATATAATTCTTATATTTCTTTACCAAATCAAAAAACTGATTTAAAATTTACTAGAAGTTTAGTTAAACCAATGGCTCATAAATTTAAATTTAAAAATATTGATGAAATTGATCAAAATCCAATTTATGAATTTATTAAAAATATTTGTGAAAATTATACAAGTTTTAATAGTGAATTAATAAATTCTTTAAATGAATTGAAAGTTTATCAATTATTATCAGATAATTCTATTACAGATATTATTTATCAAGCTAGTTCAATTTCATTTAGACAACAAGCACCTTTTGAATTTAAAGAATCATCAACTGCTTTATTATCTCATGTTGAAGGTGGTAAATTAGGTGGTCAACAAAACGAAGTTATTTTAGTCCCAAATGTCGAAGAAAATTTAACTAGTGAAGATTTTAATTCTTTTGTTGGTGATGTTGAAGAGTTTATTAATGGTTTAAATGATACTGCAAATATAGAGTTTTATGATAAAAGAGTTAGACCAGAACCTGAAACTATTAAATCTGTTATACAATCAGAGAACAAAGAAGAACCTGAAACTATTGAACCTGAAATTCATTCTAACAAAATATATTAACCTTTAATCAATTTCCTGATTCTGATTCAGATACAATCATCTTCATCAGCTCAAGACACCAAAAAAAAAAAATAAATAAAAATACAAATAAAATTTAAAAAAATAATAATGATAATGACTTAATTCATGAAACTCTTATAAATAATGGTATATTAATATCCATCTTAATAGTAATAAACTGTATATAGTAATAAGAAGTACAACTATGTTTTTTTTTTTTCTTGTTTTTTTTCTACATTGATTTTAATATCTCGTAAGGAACATATATAATAAGTTTTAAGATTTTAAAAAAGAATAAAATGTTATAAAACCATTCATTGTATGTTGATTTTTGATCTCATTAAGATTAATATTTAAATTTGATCTATATTACAAATTGACACAAAAAAATTTTTTTTTTTCTTAAATTCACCAAGAGACAAAATCTCTTCCAACCACTCTGAATACTTTGATCTTACCTTGTAACATATCAGCAGGTTTATAAGAGGTATGTTTGACTTTACCATTCGAATCTGATTCAACAACTCTAAACTTCTTCTTAACATTGTCAAATTCAGTTATCACAGCTGCATGTGGTCCACCTTTGGCACCAACTTCATAAATAACTTTTTGATGTAATTTATTATGACCTTGGAATTTAGCTTTATGAATAGCAATGATATCACCAGGTTTAAATTCATCAAATTTTTGAACATCTGTATTTGAATTATTCACATAAATAATAGCACCATAACTCTTAACACCAACAGGTTTTAAAATACTATGTGATTTAAGATTCTTGAAGATAATTTGAAGTAATGGTTCATTGATAACTGTATTAACTAATCTTGTAGCTTGTTGGAAAATCTGTACACCATAATTACTAGAGTATTTATCTAACAATTGTTTGTTTAAATGTGGTGGTGGTAATTTTTCAACATTTGTTTGTAAAGTACCCTTTGGTTGATCTGCATAATAAGTAACATTAATAACTGTTTGTGAATTATCTTGATTTAAAATATAATAATCTTTTAAAATAAACAATTTACCACCTCTTTTAGTAATTTCTGATTTATCCATTTCAAATATTAAATCTTTATTAACTTTAGCTTGTAACGATGGAGGTAATTCATTGTCTCTTAACCACCAGTCACTAGATAATTCCAAAATTGAATCATTATTACCAACAACTCTAATGGATTGAACTGGTACTGGTGTAGCTTTACCAATAGTTTCAGAGCCTAAATCAAAATCACGTGAATTTGATGATATTTCAGAAGTAATTGATGAAGTTCTTCTAACTGGTAGAGCCATCATCACTGGAGGTGGTGATGATGGGATTGATGGTGTTGGGACTGGTCTATTTCCTAAACTTTCAGTAGTAGATGTTGGAATTGGTGGAGCACTTGTTGATGGAGCAGATGGTACTGGTAGTGTTGCAGTTACAGGTGGTGGTGGAATTGATGTAGTCGGTGGTGGAGGTGGTGCTGCTTTTGTTGATGGATGGCCATGTGAATGAGATGGAACAGGTGGTGGAGCAGAGATTGGACTTGATGGAATAGCAGGAGCTGATGTTATTGGTACTGGTGGGATCACTGGTGCTGAAATACCTTCTGTTGAAGTAGGTATTTGTGGAATAGCAGGAATTGGAACAGCAGTTGTAGGTGATGGAGGTGGAGGTGCTTCTTTCTTTGGCGCTGGTGGTATAATATTATTAATTGTCTTTTCAGAACTAATGTCTAATTTATCAAGTTGTTGATCAATTTGAGTATCATCATCTGATTCATATCCTGTTGTATAGTCTGAGGTATTCTTTTGTGAAAAATCAAATGTGTTTGTAGGTGTTGGTAATGGTGGCAAACCAGATGGAATAGCTGGAATTGCAGAAATTCTTTTATTGACATCTTTATCAGATAATCCAAAATCTTCTTCATCCTCACTAAATTTACCTTCTTCATCATCACCTTCAACTGCAGATTCAGGAACTGGAGTTTCTTCTGTAATTGCTTCTTTTCTGATATCTTCTTTAGGGGTGGCAGGTTTCAACTCTTCGACATCATTAACAGCAGAAGCAAATGATTCATTATCTTCTAAGGCACCTGTTGGATCCTCTGAATCTAGTACCACTGTTTCTTCTATTTGATCACTAGATGTTGTAGGTACTTCTGGAACTTCTTCTTCTGGTGAAAGTGTTTTTTGTAATGCAGCTGGTAACTGAGGAGCAGCACCTGCAAATGGTAGAATTGGAATAGCTGCTGGAATACTACGTTGTTCTTCACTTTCTTCATTTTCAATCTTTTTAGATTTCTTAGTTTTCTTCTTTGGTGCACTTGAAGCTGGAGTAGGGAATCCACCAAATGGATTAAAACCACCATACATACCAGAAGCTCCAGATAATTTAGCCATTCTTTCTCTTAATGCTGCTCTACGACTTTCCTCTTCGTCTTCTTCCTCTTCATCGTCGTCATCATCATCATCATCATCATCATCATCCTCTTCTTCTTCTTCTTCATTGGCGTTTGCTCCTTCTTCTTCATTTTGTTCTGGTTCTTCAGCTTGAACATCATCTTGTGGAACTGGTGCTTCTTGTCCAGAAAATTTGGCAGAATCAGAAGCTTCAGGAATATCTGAAGGAATATCAATATTTGATGGTTGACCTGCAACAGATTCAACTGTAGATCTAGCAGCACTTTCTAAAGAACCAGATGTTATAACAGATGCGCCAGTAGCAGAACGTTCTAATGGAGCTGGTTCTGCGGCAGTAGTAGCTTGTTGTTGTTGTTGATGATGACGGTGTGCTTTCTTTTGTTGTTTCTTGATTTCATTAGCAGCTTCTCTTTCAGCTTGTTCTTGTTGTTGTTTCTGTAATAATGCAATTCTTTCTTTTAAGCTCATCTTTGGACCTTCATCTTCTTTGGTATCATTGTTTGAGGAAATATTGATAGGTAGTGGTGGTGGATCTGAAGTATGTGTAGATAGTGAATCGTCAAAAGTTTTAGTTTCTCTCTTTCCAAGTGGTGGAGGAATATAAGATGAAGTATGAAATTTAGAATTTGATGATGTAATATTCTTATTCAAAGAAGGTGGAACATATGAAGAAGGAACACCTTGATAAGATGATTTGGCGATTCTTGTATTTTCACTAAGTTTATTTGAACCTGGAACTGGGAATGAAGAGCCACCAAAAGTAGAAGCTCTTGAGGATAATGGACTACCAATTGGTTTAGATTCACCAATTGACTTCTCTGAAGTTACAGGGGATGTAATTGGTTCAGGTTGTGTTTCTTCAATTGTTGTTGATTCCCCATTATTAGTTTTTGGAACGGGAGTTGGAGCTGGAATATCAGCAACTAAAGAATCTACAACTTCTGGCTCAGCTTCTTCTTCAATGGTTTCAACAAAGTTCTTTGGGAACATACCAGTCTTTAACTCACCATTAGAATCAGTGTATTGACCAGAATACCATTCTTCATCTTCAATTGAAGTAACTTCAATCACTTGGCCAGCAGGGAAATTTAAATCATCTGCAAAATCTGATTTGTACTCATACAAAGCACGAGCATTAAATGGTAGAGATGACATTATAACAAATGATATATTTTTTCGATATTCAATCAATTGAGTCTAATCTCACTTATATCAATACAAAAAAAAAACTAATCAATAATTCTATCTCTAGTAAAATCAAATAGCTTTAATTCATAAACTCCTCTCAAAAGGGGGTTCACATTTTAGAAATCTTTCAAAAAAACAAAACAAAAAAAAAAAAAAAAAATCTCGAAAAATATGTCACGTGAAATTTGCTGATTTTAGAAATAATTCATATTTTTTCCACTTTTAACAGTTAAATATTTGTAAATTGACTACAATTATATATTTAATTTTAATAATTATACTATTTTCAACAATTTATATCACAGTTACTTTCTTTTTTAACTGTCCTGAAGCCATATATAACAGAACTTTTTACCCTATTGACCACTTCGTTGATTCGGCCATCAAAATAAGTTTAGATTTGGAAACAACAACATCCCATTATATTAAAAACATTAAACAACTAAAACATTAAACGATGTTCTCATTTGCTAAGAATATCATTAAGACTTTTGAACAATCAGCTGAAACTATTATTTCTGGTGGTCCAACTGATTATGATTCTATCTTAAATGAGGATTCATACTTTAGTAACATTAAATATAATAAATTTGGATTTAGAATACTAGCAATTAAACCTAATTCAATTGCTGCATCACAAGGTTTAGAATCTTTTTTTGATTATATCATTGGTATAAATGGTCATGAATTACCAACTTCATATGATGAACATTATCAATTAGTACCAAATTATGAATATTTTATTAAAGAAATTGAAAATTGTATAAATAAATCAATTACATTAGAAATTTGGAATGCTAAAGGTGGTGTTTTAAAATATATTGAGCTTCCAATTCAATCAATAGATTCTAATAGTGCTCTAGAAGAGATACCAATCAACTCAAATCCAAATGTTTTAGTACAACAAAGTTTTGCTAAACTTGGTATTAGTATACAATGGACACCATTAATAACATCAACTTTTGTTTATCATGTTTTAGAAATACATCCAAATTCACCAGCTGAAAAAGCAGGTCTTATTGAACATTCAGATTATATTATTGCAGCTCAAGATGGGTTACTTGCTACTGGTGGTGAAGATTTACTTTCTAGAGTTATAACTTCAAAGAAAAATATGTCATTAATTTTATATGTCTATAATCATGATTATAATATTGTTAGACCAATCACAATTCAACCTGAAGAACATTGGGGTGGTGCAGGTCTTTTAGGTTGTGGTGTAGGTTATGGATTCTTACACAGATTACCACCAGTAAATGTTAACTATAATGTTGGACCAGGTGATGTTTTATTTGATACAGACTATTCTGGTAGAGTAACACCAGTACCACAAGGTCCAATAGCTGCAATTGAAACACCAGATGTCTATAGTCAAGCATCATCACAAACAAGTTTGATTAATCCAGTACAACCTCCTGTTCCAATTTCCACACCATTAGCAGCTCCACCAGTTTCTGCTGATACAATAAATCATCAACAATTACCATTAGCTCATACAAGTCGTAAAAAGAAACATGCTACAGGAACTAAAACAGATATGTTAGATTTCTTACAACAAGAAGGTGCTAAATCAAGACAATTGGATAATCAAGGTAAAGTATATACAGAAGATGCTATACCACCTCCACCAAAGAAATAACTTTTATATTAATAATAATAATAATAATAATAATAATAATAATAATCAATGATATTTCTTTAAATAATTTTAAAGTAGGTATTTTGTTTCTAATTTTAAATAAAATAATCTAACTTCTTATATATTTATAAAGGATAACAATTTATTTTAAATATATATTAAAAACAAGATGAATATAACTTTTAATGAGGTCTAAATCTTTTTCTTTCTTTTAATTCTTTAACACGTTCTTGATCATCTTTAAATTTCTTTAATAATTCATTCATTTCTAATTTTTTACGTTCTCTAATTTGGAATCTATAGAAATCTTGCTTTTCTTTCTTTTGCATCTTTTTATCAATAACTTTAGTTTGGAATTTAGTTGATGATAATTGTTTACCTAAAATACCTCTCTTTGTTTTTCTATTTTTACCAACAACTAATGTAAAACCATCTTCATCAACAATATTTTTCATATTTGCTAATGAATCTTCTGAAGCCTTTTCACGTTGGTTGAAATCTTCTAATTGTGATGCAATACGTTGTGAAGTTTCAGTAAATGGTAAAACTTCATGTTTAAATTGATTAATAAACCTTATTGATGCAGATTCTTCTTGATCTATCCATTCATAATATTCTCTCTTTTTAATATATTTTTTCAATTTGTTTAAAGCTAAATTACAAGCTGATTTATCCACAAATACTACTAAACCTGTACCATTCGGTAGTTTGATGAAATTTGAGTTTGGATCTTGATTATTATTGATTTTATCATCATCATCATCAAATAAATCTGATGTTAATTTTGTTAAATTTATTTCATAATCTAAATTTTCTATGTTGACTAAAAAGTTTTCAATTAATGATTCCTTTGAAACAGTTTTAAAAAATGTTCTAAATAATGATAATGATGAATTTAATGGAGGATTTACTATAAATATTGATCTATCAGCTAATTCTTTTAAACTTGGTTGTGATGCTGGTGCTGAATGTTTCTTCATATACATGAAATGTTTGATGGGTTCATTGTTTGTTAGGAACTTGTTCTTTGGAAGAGTGACTGGGATGACGGAGAACCCTTTGATTTCATCGACTTCAACAGTCATGATGATTTATAGTTTATGATGAGTAAATTATTGTGAGTATATTATTATTTATTAATCTTGATAATTTTTTTTTTTTTTTTTTTTTTTTTTTTTTTTTTTTTTTTTTTTTTTTTTTTTTTTTTTTTTTTTTCCTTTTCTTCCTAAAAAAATATGTTTGAATAAAATTTGAGCCCTAAAAGCCCTAAACACAAGTTATTGTAGTTCTACAAATTATATTAATATCATTATTTCAATTATTATTATTATTTATTATTAATATTATTATTAGGTATATGTACATATTTGTTATCTGAAATAAATAAATTATAAACCTATTTCTTAAAATCTTTAGTTGCATCAGCTAAAATTTCATCATAAGTATCATCAATTTCACCACCAACAGAGATACGACGAGCTTCTTTCATTAACATATATAGCTATAAAAAAAATTAATTTAGTAGTTAGTAATTTATTTTCAAGACAAATAAAAGTATAAATATCATTTCTTAATTAATGATAAAGATAGAGAAGTTTATACTTACTTGTAAAGCTTGATCAGGGTTCATTTTATTTAATTGTTCACTTGTTAAAGAACCTTCTTGCCATTTACCGTTAGATATTTGATGTAAATAGTCTTGCCACATTGTTAGGAAACCAACTATATGAAGTGGATTTTCAGCGTTTCTATGTAGTTTGAATTCGTGTCTTACATATGCATCACCTAATTCTCTTTGTGCTGAAGGAAGGATCTTATGTGATCTCAATATTCTTCTGTATAGTGCTAAAGGTGGCAATAGAGGTTGTGTGTCTCTTACTGGACGACGTGGCTTAACTCTTAGTATTAATGAAGGTCTCATCTCTAATTCTCAACAATATATTATCTATCTTAATTAATTAA
>JAJMKZ010000498.1:0-14094 GCA_030564005.1 Ruyongia tratensis | reverse complement strand
AGAATGAATCTTTTGTTTAATGTGTTTGTCTACTTGATGGTAGGCAACATGTTTGTAGCAGGTATTGGTCTTGTGTTATACTAGTATGTTTTCCTTGCCCAAAAACCACTGGTTTGATCTTTTGAATGTTAATAATACTAATTAAATAAATAGTTTTAATGTTTTAGATAAATTACCTAAATCATTATTAAAAATACAAAATTCATTCATTGATTGGGATAATAAAAATTTTAGAGGTTATATCATAAAAACAATTAAATTTATTTCAAATTGGTTAGTACCAATTTTATATTTTACATTATTTATTTCATTTATTCATTTATTTTATACAAATCTTTTTAAAGATATAATTAATCCAAATACAATTATTTATAATTCATTATTATCAATTTTATTAATAACTTTCTTATTATCAATATTTATAAAACCAATTAAATTAACATCAAAAAATTTTCAACATTATAATAAATTTTTTAAAAATAATGAAATTATTTTTTTTAATGATCAAAAATGTTCAACTTGTAAATTATTAAAACCTGCAAGATCAAAACATTGTAAAGTTTGTGATTGTTGTTATTTATTATTTGATCATCATTGTATTTGGATTAATAATTGTGTTGGAATGAATAATTATAAATGGTTTTTAAGTTTTTTATTAATGAATATAATTTGTTTAACTTATGGTTCAATTATTTCTTTTCAATTAATTAATCAAAAATTAAATTATAATTTATCAATAAAATCAATTAAAAATAATATTGATTTAATATTTTTTGAAATTTTATTTGGTTTAATGTTATTAATATTTGATTTAGTTTTAATTTGGTTTTTAATTTTACAATATCAAAATATTTCAAAAGGTATGACAACAAATGAATCAATAAAATGGTTAAATATTCAAGATTTAATTAATGAAAAATTATTATATTTTGATAATATTTCAAAAAAATATTTAGAATATTTACCTGATCAAAATTGTTTTTTAAATGTTAATATTAATGATAATAAAAGAGTTCAAATTCAATCAAAAAATGATTTAATAATAATTAAAAATATTGATGATTTAATTAATATTTATGATTTAGGTTCAAAATGTGATAATATTTTTTATTTTTTACAAAATCATTAAAAAACTTTTACAATTAATTCTTTTTATTTTTCAATTAATTAATTAATTAATTAATTAATTAAAAAAAAAAAAAATAAAATTCTATAAACAGCCCTAAAGAAGCCCTAATCCATACCACAAAAAAAATTTCTGCCCTAATGTAGCCCTAAAAAATTCGTTTTTTTTTATTTTAAATATTCATTAATTAAATTATTTTCATTTTTAACAATTCCTAACCTTTTTAAAATCAATTTATTAATAATAATTTTCTTTGTTATTCTATTATTTAATTCATTATTTGTTTGAGAATTATCAATTTGTTTCAAATTTAAACCTTTTGATGTTATAAATCTTGAATTTAATAATTTAGTTGCAAAATTTTTAGTTAATGGAATTTTATCATTAATAAATTCAATTAATTGATATTTTGGTTCATATTGTTCAATATCTTTATCTATTATAGTTTTAATTATTGGATTTTTAATTTCACTTTTTATAAAATTTATAAATATTGAATCATTCTTTTCAATAATTTTTTTATTTAAATCATTTTTAATATTTTTTTGAAATTTAATTTGTGAAATTTGTTTTAATTTTGAATCAAGATTAACTTGAGGTTTTAATCCAAGAATTAAATCATTTTCATTATCATCAATATCATGATTATAATTAATTTTAACTTTAGATTTAGATTTAATTTTATTTTTAATCTTTTTATTATTTCTAACATCATCTTTTTCTAAACTTTCAAAACTTTTTAATTCAAAATTAATAACTTCACTAAGATCTTTATAATTTGAAACTAATGATAAATGTTGTAATTCATTAACTATATCTTCATAATCTTGATAATTTAATTTTGAATTTTTTAAATTATTAGTTTTAAAATTAAATCGTTGTCTTCTTGATGAACTAAAAGAAACAGGAACAAACTCTTCTTCATCATCATCATCATCATCGGTTTGTGAGATTAAGTTATTGTCATATTTGATAGTTGTGGAATTGATTAATCTTGGTTTCTTATTGGTTCTTCCATACATGCTTAAATCATAGTTTAATGTTGTTGTTGTTGCTTTGGTTTGGAAAAAAAAAACATCATTATTATTATTATTTTTTTTTTTTTTTTTTTTTTTTTTTTTTTTTTTTTTATTTTTAGATTTTTTTAACACTTCAAAAAACAAATATATTATATTATATTATATTTCATTTCATTTTTAAAAGTTGAGTTTAAAGCAATTATCCATTAAGTTATGAACCTGATAAAAGTGATACTTGATGCACATCATGATGTTAAACTACTTTGGATCTCAGTTTTTTTACGATTAATGGCATATGGTGGTAGTAATATTGTATTAACGTTATATTTAAAATCTATTAATATTAATGAAGAATTAATAGGTATATTTATGACAAGTACATTAATTGGTGATACTTTATTATCATATTTTTTAACTTGGTATGCAGATGGTATAGGTAGAAGAATTGTAATGTTAATTGGAACAATTTTAATGATAATTTCAGGACTTTGTTTTTATTTTAGTCAAAATTTTTATATTTTATTATTAGCTGCAATATTTGGAGTTATTTCACCAAGTGGTGATGAAGTTGGACCTTTTAAATCCATTGAAGAATCAACAATGGCACATTTGACTTTACATAGAGATAGAGCTGATATTTATGCCATTCATTGGTTATTAAGTTCTAGTGGTTCAGCTTTTGGTTCATTATTTACAGGAATTTTAGTTTCAAAATTTTTAAATTATGGATTTTCAAATATTGATTCATATAAAAATATTTTTTTAATTTATTCATTTATTGGATTATTAAAATTTATTATTGTTTTATTATTAAGTGATAATTGTGAAATTAATGGTATTGAATTTGTTGATGTTAATAATAATAATAATAATTTTGATGATGAAGAAGCTCCATTATTTACTAGTGATGATGTAGTTGAAGAAGGATATATGTCAGAACAACAACAACAAGAACAAGGAAGAAGAAACATTTCATCATTATCAACAAATAAATTATCAAAAGAAACAATATCAATATTAATTAAACTTTGTTCAGTATTTATGATTGATTCATTTGGAGCTGGATTTATGACAGGTTCATGGTTAGTTTATTATTATAAAACAAATTTTTTAATTTCTACAACAAAATTAGGTATTTTATTCTTTTTAACAAATACAGTTAATTCATTAAGTGCATTACCATCATCAATATTAGCTAAAACTTTTGGACCAATTAGATCTACATTAATAGTTCAAATTCCAAGTTCAATATTTATGATAATAACACCTTTTATTCCAACATTTTTAATTTCTTCAATTATAACTATTTGTTTTTATTCAACAAGTGCTATGGATGTTGTTCCAAGACAAGTATTATTAACAGCTTTAATTAAACCTGAAGAATTAACAAAATGTATGGGAATTGTTAATATTTGTAAAACTTTTGCAAGATGTATTGGACCAATAATTACAGGGAAATTAGCATATAGGGGATATCTTTGGATTAGTTTTATAATTAGTGGGTTATTAATATTTTGTGCTGATTGTTTATTAGCTCTTTTATTTTATGGAATTGATGATAAAATATTACAATCACATAGATAATAATAATAATAATAATAATAATAATAATATAATAGAGAATTCCAAATTTTAATTAAAAATTTACTTATATAGTTAAAATTATATCAAGTAATAACATCATCATCTTATATTTACTTCTATCTCTCTGCCTAGTTTTTAATAAAGTTAAAGTTACCCCTAAAATTTTAGCCTTTTGAACTAAGCAATAAGCCAAATTAAAATTAAAAGGAAAAGAAAAAAAAAAAAAAAAAAAAAATTAAATATAACACAAAAAAAAAAATCAAATCCTCAAAATTTAATTCTTTTTTTTCTTCTATTATTCAATTTACTTATAAACTAATTTTTGCATAGTGGTAGTGTTCTAGTAATTTACTCACATCATACCCACATTTCACTCACTACACACTCTAAGCTCATTATTTCTTGCTTTTTTTCTTTTTTTTTTTTCAGAACCATTTCCCACTATCTTTTTTATTTTATTTAATTTAATTTAATTTTATTCTTTTTTTTTTTTTATATATATATATATTAATTGATAAGTGAAAACTACTACTTAAAATCAATTCAATTTACTTTACAAAATACACTATATAACAAACACAGTGAGAAACCATGGTTTGGGATCATCTAAATGTAAGTATTCAACCCTTGATGCTCTTGTTTATTTTTTTTTGTTTAGCGAGGACGTGATATACCTTCAAATCAATTATCATCACCATTATCATTATCATTATCATTATCATTATCAATCTTGTGCCAAGCTTTAGAATTTTTTTTTTTTTTTTTTTGGTTTTTTAATTTGAATTTTTTTTTACTAACAAAATACTTTTTCAATAGGTTGATAACGCTCATGTAGCTTATGCTGTCATTGGTGTATTCTCAACAGTCTTTTCATTGACGTCCTTGTTCATTAAAGAAAAATGTTATATTGGTGAAGCATCTGTTGCAGTTATTGCAGGAATCATTGTAGGGCCTCATTGTCTTAAATGGTTTACACCCACATCTTGGGGTAATTCAGATTATATAACTTTAGAATTATCAAGAATATTGTTATGTTTACAAATCTTTGCTGTTGCTGTTGAATTACCTAAAAAATATATGTTAAGGCATTGGTGGTCAGTTGCAATGCTTTTATTACCAAATATGACAGCTGGTTGGTTAATTGTTGGTACATTTATTTATCTTTTAATCCCAGGTTTAAACTTTACTGATGGTTTATTGGTATCTGCTTGTGTTACTGCTACTGATCCTGTATTAGCTTCAGCTGTCGTTGGTAAAGGTAAATTTGCAAGAAGAGTTCCAGGTCATTTAAGAAATTTATTATCTGCAGAATCTGGTTGTAATGATGGTATGGCTTTCCCTTTTATTTATCTTAGTTTAAATTTAATTATTCATAAAGGTAATCCAGGTGAAATTGTTAAAGATTGGATTTGTGTAACAATTCTTTATGAATGTATCTTTGGTTGTATTTTAGGTGTTGTTATTGGTTATTTAGGAAGACATTTAATTAAATTTGCAGAAAGACATAATTTAATTGATAGAGAATCATTCTTATCCTTTTATATTGTTTTGGCATTTATGTGTGCAGGTTTTGGTTCAGTTTTAGGTGTTGATGATTTATTAGTATCATTTGCAGCTGGTGCTGCCTTCAGTTGGGATGAATGGTTTGCTAAAAGAACAGAAGAAAGTCATGTTTCAACTGTTATTGATTTATTATTAAATTTGGCTTATTTTGTTTATTTTGGTTCAATTGTTCCTTGGCCTCAATTTAATGATTCTTCTTTAGGTACTGATGTTTGGAGATTAATCATTTTAGCAATTGTTGTTATCTTTTTAAGAAGAATTCCTGCACTTTTAATGTTAAAACCAATTATACCTGATATTAAAACTTGGAGAGAAGCTTTATTTTGTGGTCATTTTGGTCCAATTGGTGTTGGTGCAATTTTTGCTGCTATTTTAGCAAAAGAAGAATTAGAAGAAGCTGCAGGTTCAGAATCTGTTCCTGATTATGTAACTCCTGGATTAGATACTAAATATGGTCAATTAATTAATTGTATTTGGCCAATTGTTTGCTTTTTAATTGTTACTTCAATTGTTGTTCATGGTTCTTCTGTTGCCGTTATCACTTTAGGTAAACATTTAAATACAATGGCTATCTCAATGTCATTTACAACAACTCAAGGAAATGCAAATTCAAGTACTTGGATGTCACGTTTACCAGAATTAAAACAAAATGGTCGTTCATTCTCTTTACATCGTATTGATACAGTTGCAACTTCAAGTTCAACAACTCTTGCTGATAATGGTAGAACTAATACAATTGAAACTTCTGGTGTCTTAGCAAAACCAATTGGTGGTATGGAAAGAAGAAAGAAAAAAAAGAATAAGAAGAAGAAGAAGGGTTTACATTTAAAGAAAATTGTTTCTCATCATACATTTGATAGTGAAAAGAATCAAGAATTACAAAATGAAAAAGTATTAAAAGAAAAAGAAGCAGAAGCTAATGCATTTGCTTTAGGTTCAAGACATAGAGTTGGTTCAACAAATGCTCAAATTGATAGTAATAATGGTCTTGATAGATTCCAACCTCAACAATCTTCTTCATCTGTTCCTCCACCAAAAATCGGTATTACTCCAACAAATACTTTCCAAAATTCATTACCTTTCCCATCTAAGATTTTAAATTATGATTCTCCACAAACTCCAACTATTGATGAAGATTATGATCAACAAGATTTCCAAGAACCAGATAATAGAGGTGAAAGAAGACCAACTAATGCTTATACTGAAGGTTCTACTTTGATTATTGAAGATCAACATGGTGAAATTATGGATACAGTAAAGATGAAGGATCATAGTGAACGTCAAGAAACTGATGATTTGAATTTAGATGTTACATCATCTATTTCTTCAGAACCATCATTACAATCACAAAAATCTATATTACAACGTATTAGATCAAATAATAGTACTGGAAGAAAACATTATACAGCATATAAAACTCAAGATCAAATTTTTATAGAAAATGAAGATGGTGAAGTTATTCGAACTTATAGAGTTCATCATCATAATAATAATAATAATAATTCCTCTAAGAGACTTAATGGTGATGGTACAAATGTTCGTGGTAGAGCAGCTACTATGGTTTCAGGTTTAGGGAAAGCATTATCAAATGTTGTTGGTTTAAGTGGCTCTCAAATTTCTTCTTCCAATGATGATATCCAAAAGAAAAAACCTGATGTTATTGAAAGTCAAGTCAAGTTGGCTATTCCTGAATCTGGATCATCTGGTAAATCGAAAGAAGAAACTGGTGATGATGATGATGATGATGAAGATGATTCTCTGTCTTTAGAACAAGGTGAAAATGAAGAAGATAGCGATGAAGAAGAAGAAGAAGAAGAAGAAGATGATGATGATGAGGATGAGGATGATGAAGGAGAAGATGTATCATCACCACATCATACACAACTTGCTGATCAAGTCCATAACGAAGATAATGAATTTGAAGGTGAAACTGCTATTGAAAGACAAAGAAGAATGACTGCTTTAGGTAAAGTTCAAGCTCCAAGAGACGAAGAAGATGAAGAAGAACCATTTGTTCCAAATTCAAGAGTTAGAAGTGGTAGAGCTCTTTCAAGAACTTTGAAATTTGCCACTGGTATTGGCCATTAAGCTGGTAATAAGAAACCATGAAGAAGGAAAACTCTGATAAGAAGGTAGGTATTTTCATGGAATTATTAGTATTATTATATTAATTGATTATTTATTACGTTATACAAAGGTAATATTTATATGAGTTTTTTTTTTTTTTGTATGTTATTGTTTGTGTGTTTTTAAGTTTTTTAATGTTTATATTGTCATTTAGTTAAATTTTAATTTTAATTTTAGAAGTTTTATTTTAATTTTATTTTATTTTTTTATTTTTTTTTTTTTGCTTATTAATTTGATCATTTAGAAATATTATAAATTAATCATTATCAATAATAGTAAAGTTAATTTATAATTCACTTACTCATGTTGTAGTTAATATAAATCTGATATTAAACCTACAGCGCTCGAAAGAGTGGATAATAACATAGTTTAGAATTAGCTGGTATAATAGTTAAAGGTTTTAATTTATCAAAAACACTTACTTTACTTGTAAATTTGAAGCCTATTTATTGGAAGTTATAGAAAATTCCATCTTTTCAATTGTTGTGATATTTTCTGTTATAATATAAAGATTGCATAATAATTTAATCCAATATTATTCAATTAAATGGTTCTTTTTTTTATAAAATTATTTCATTATGTGTTTAACTTTGTGAAAGATTATTGAAACTGACAAGAGAACAACTATTATTATTATTATCTTGCAATTATAGTTTTGTTGTAAAACTTTACAAGAAAATATCAATTCTAAAGAAACATGGAATTAAAGTGATTAAAAAAAACCATAATGTGTGTTCTAAAGACTTGAAAACCACTCAGTTATTAATATTCACATTCAAGTAAGTAAACCTTTATTTAAATTATACTATTAAAGATTTTAAAGGAAGATTGGTTTATGTTGATGATATTTTTTCGCTGGAAATAAGATTTAAAGCAAAAGAAAAAAAAAAAAAAAAAAAAAAAAAAAAAATGAAGTTTGTTTACTTTTTTTTTCTTGACAATTAAATTATAAATAAAGAACTTCTTTACTAAACTATTTTCATCAACAACATAGCTTAATACTATAAACGCATTGAGAAACGATGACTCAGAAGAATAAGGAAGATGCTTCTCAACCAAGAAAGAGAATGAGAAAGTCTTTGGCTTGTATTGAATGTAAAAAGAGAAAAACAAAAGTAAGTAAGTAACCAGAATATAAATAGATTTAAACAAATACTAATAAATGTATCAATAGTGTTGCAAAACTCGTCCACAATGCTCAAACTGTATTAAGTATGGCGTTACTTGTGAATATATGGATTTCCCTTGGGAAGTAAATAACACTATAGTTCCTCAAAAGACAAAAAAGGAATTAGATGATGAAAATGAAAAATTACAAAGTAGAATCAAGGAATTGGAATTAAAATTAAATTCAGCTAAAGTTGAAACACCAACTAATGTGGAATATTCTTCTAATGTAAGTGTAGATAACAACAAAGAAGATGATAGAATTGATTATTTTGAAAATTATAGCTCATTATCATTGAAACAATCAAGTTCCGAAGAATATAAACCTTTATGTGTCTTTGCAATTTACAAAAGAGATCCTTATTATTCATTCCAAACCATTTATCGTATAATGTCAATCAAATTAGATGATAAGTATTTAAATCAAACTTATAATAGAGCACGTTATAGATCAAAACATGAAGGTGGTTCTAGTAAATGGATTGAATATTATGCTAGAACAAATCATTTGAATCAAGAAACATTAGATTCTTTAAATGAATTAAGTATAGAAAGAGCAGCTTCATTAAAGATTTCTTTAATTCCACTTCAAAACATTAATAGTGATGACAATATTGATGAATTAATCAAACAAGTTGAAAAAAGTTTACCACCAGAAAATGTTGCCAATGATCTTTTAGATCATTATTTTAATCATCTTTGGTGTCTAACTCCATTCATTGATGAATCAATTTTTAGAGATCATTTAATGAGAATTATTTCTTATGAAGATTCACAATCAATTAAATTAAATTTAAGTAAAAGAGTTGATTTTGCAATTATTGCTACATATTTAATTATTTTAAGATATACATATGTATCAATTAAGATTATTGATGATAAAGACTTACCAGAAATTTTACAAAATGTTAAGTTGAATAAAGTTACTGTTGAAGTTATTAGAGTTGCTCAATTATGTTTATCAGTTTATAAGTTGTTGAAAAAGAACACAATAGAAATGTTACAAGCTTTATTATATTTAAGAATTTATTTCAGAGATGCTCCAGAAGAAGGTGAAGGTGGTAGTATGGGTCAATCACAATATCTATGGGGTATGATAGTTCAATCAGCATTATCAATGGGTTTAAATAGAGATCCAACATTGTATCCACAATTTAAAAATTCATCAAAGATAATTAATATGAGAAGAAGAATTTGGCATAGTATTGTTTATCTTGATTCAAGTTCAAATATTTTATCTGGTTGTTTAGAAAGTTTACCAAGACCTGAATTTTGTAAAGTTTTAATACCTGATGTTGAAAGTGGAAATTCAAGTACAATTCAATTCATGATGAATGAAGAAATTAAGAAATATGCTGTATTAGATAAATTATACAAAGAGATTTCTGCTTTAGTTAATAATGTTTATGATCCACCAAAGATTTCTGTTGTTGTTCAAAAGCTTGACGAAGCTAAATCATATATTGATGATCATTATCCATTATCACAATTAAGACCATTAAAGAATATTAAATCAGATCAAGAATTTAAAATTAAAAATTTTATGAATACAAAGATTTTAGAAAATCATCTAACAATTTTATCTTTATCTTTAAATATTTATCATCCACCTTGGGTTCATTTTGAAAGAAATTCTAATTTAGATGCAGTTAAATTCAAACATTATTTCTTTATAATTACTAAACTTTTACAAGATTGTTATATTTTAAAATCTAAAGTCTTTGAACATATTGATACTTATCAAATAGGTCATTTGATTCCAAATGTTATTGGTATTTTATTAAGAACTTCTGTTGTTTCTGAATCAATTATGATTAGATTACAACATGCTTTAGATTCATTAAAGGATATATTAAGTCCAAAATGGAATTCATTTAATGAATTATTACAAGGAATGATTACTAGATCTGATTATGAGTTACATTATGCTGAAAATTCTATCTTGATGAAATATCATATTGGTTTAAAATTAATAGCTGGTGTTAGTATAAGTTTAAAATTAATCAAGACAAGAAATTTTTCTGTTTTTAAAAGATTATTGAAATTCTTTGAAACTAGTCAACAAAGTGAAGATTTAAGTCAAAATATTCAAATGAGTATTAGACAAAAAGATAAACTAAGAAAACTGTTGATTATGAAGAGTATTTTTAATGCCGATAATTCATGGATTCTTGTAAAGACATATGATCCAACTAAAGATTCTAAAGAACAAGGTGAAATCACTGAACAAGATAAAATGATTAATACAAATTGTGTCAATTTATTAGGTGAATTTACTGTTGAAGAAATTAAATCAACCATAAATATTGTTTCAGGAACTGCTATGCCACCGATAAAGTTATTAGGTTCAAATATTCAAAATAATGATTCAACTAATTTATCAAAAGTTGATCAACCTCCATTCAATGAAGATTGGTTAGATAATTTGAATGCTATTTTTGATAATAATAATTTGGATGTTGGTGAAGTTTCTAATGGTAATGGTGAAAGTTATGAAGTACCTAATTTAAGAACATTGGATCAATTATTCGATGGTTTATTCTCTTAGTTTTGGGTTTTTTTTTAAAAAAAGTTGCTTTTTTTCGGTTGTTTAGTTAGTTCAGTGAGTGTAATTGTGTATTATTTGATATTAATTTTTTAACAATAACTCTGCCAAGTTGTACTATTTAATTGGTTTTTAGCAGACTCAATACTGAGATATGGATATTTAATATACAAGTATCGTTGTTATCGTGCTTTCATTATGCTTCTAATGCTTCCATACTTACTGTTTCCGTCTACTATGGGCGAAACTTCCAAATAGGGAAACTGTCCATAATTAAATACCTTTGTTGTGCTTTTTTTTATAGCAAATTGTTATAGTAATGATAGAAATCTCTGCCAAATAATAACATATAGTAGTAATTATTTATTCTGAACAAATCAGTATTACCACAATCACCAACTACTAGTTCTGATTCTTCATCAATTACCACTATGGAGTCTCAGAGTAGGAGTCTGCTACCCACTCGAAAGAGATTTAGAAAGTCTTTGGTGTGTCTTCATTGTAAGAAGCGTAGAATCAAGGTATGTGTCCAACCATTTCATTATTTAAAATGTCAATTAACATTGTGTCTTTTCCCACCCAGATTATTTTATTGTTGATTAAATCATTTTTGATTCATTTCTATTCAATACTGTTTTCAATTGTTCTATAAACTAACTAATATGAATTCAATAGTGCTGTAAATCAAAACCAAGTTGTGAAAATTGTTTAAGATTTGGTGTTGCTTGTATGTATCAAGAGACACCTTGGTTAGATGGTTCCAATAGTAATAAAAGTGCATCATTAACTACTGATCCTAATGAACTATTGAAACAGAATCAAATCCTTCAATCAAAAATTAAAGACTTAGAGAGGAAATTAACACAAAATATGCTTAATAATAATAGCAATACTAGTAATAATGGCAGCTCATCCACCTCTGAAAACAATGTTGGTATTGAAAGTCCTAGTGATGAAGAAGACGATGAAACTATTGATTTCTATGAAGGTCTAAATACATTATCTGTCAAGAGATCAAGCCATGAAGATTATAAACCTTTATCAACTGTCTCAATTCATAAGAAGGACCCTTACTTGATGTTTCATTCAATTTATAAATTTCTCACTATTAAGATTAATGAAAGATATGTTAATATGGAGTATAACAAAGAATATTATGAACAACCTACAATAAGCAAATGGATTCTATATTATTTTAGTAAGAAGTCAATTCCTCAAAGTGTTTTGAAAGATGTTACTCAAATTGCCTTTGATAGACAGGAGAGTCATGATTTAAGTATTTTCCCATTTTTAAAATTAGATACTCATAAAAACAAACGTATTGATGTTATTCTAGAACAAGTTTCTGATGTTTTAAAATCAAGAGAAATTGTTGATAGATTAATGGATTATTTTTATACTTATATTTGGATGTTAAAACCTTACATTGATAGAGAATCTTTTAAAAAATCTATTGATAGAATTGTTATTTGGAAAAATTCAAGAGCAAATATTATTATCAGTGATAGAATTGATTTTGTCACTCTTGCTACTTTTTTGATCATTTTGAGATATACTAGTATTTCAATCAAACTGATAGATGATGATAAAATTCCACTAGAGTTGAAAATTTTAAAAGATAATATTGTTAGTATTGATGCTATGAATGTTGCTCTTATATGCTTATCAATGTATAAAATATTGAAAAAATCAACAATTGAAATAGTTCAAGCTTTATTATATTTAAGATCTTATTATATTGATTGTCCTGAAACCAATGATGGTGGTGCTTTTAAGAATACTCAAATTTTATTTGGATTTATTGTTCAATCAGCTATTATGATTGGTCTTCATAGAGATCCTTCAAATTATTCACAATTTGTGCAAGACGATCCAATGACTTCGACAAGAAGAAGAATTTGGTATCATATATTATCTTGTGATGCTATTTTATCAACATTATCCGGTTCTGTTTGTACTGTACCTGATCCTCAATTACATAATGTTAAATTACCTGATGAAAACCTTCCATGTTTTGATTTTATTGAAAAAGAAATTATTAAAATGATTAAAATTGATCAAACATTGAATAAAAATTATACAAGGATATCATTTTTAATAAATAATCAACAAAATCAATGTAAACTTTCTGAAATTACAAAAATTGTGGATGAATGTAATAAATTTATTAGTGATAATTATGGATTACAAAGTATGCAACCAATTGATGAAATTATTGACAAAAGAAGTCCGAAATATTTAATTTCATTATTTTGGAATACAAAGAAAATTGAAAAACATATGATTCAACTTTCTATAGAATTAACATTTTATCATTCACTTTGTGTTTATTATGAAAGAAATACTCATTTAAACCCAAAAAAATTTAAAGAATGTTTAATTAAACTTACTGAGTTGATTTCAATTAGTACTGGTACAATTGGTTGTTATGTTTCTGGAGAATTAAGAAAATTTATTGGTGTTTCAAGTAATTTTTCAACTTCATCATATCTTATTGGACTATTGTTGAGAACAAGTATAATTTTTGAATCTCTACTTATAAGATTTCAACATGCTCAAGATTTTTACAATGTTAGAGTTTTAACTAAAATTGAAGGCACCGATATTGAATCTAAAGAATTAATATCTCAATTGGTTAGTATGATAGAGTTTAGATTACAAGGTTTAACAAAAGTTTTGGAAAGAGGTTTTGCATTTAAGTATTATAGTACATTAAAATTAGTTACTTTCATGTCATTAAAGACTCGTGGATTTCAAACTATTAAAAGTACAATGAAATTTATTGAATTAAATGAGAAAATAGATATTGCTAATGAAATTGGTTATTCTGATGAACGAAAAGAAAAAATTAAGAAATTTTTACAATTAAGGAATATTTTAAGTATTCATAGTTCATGGATTTTGGTTAAAAGTCCTCCTAAATTTGGAGTTGATACTGATACTGTTGTTAATGTTAATTATAC
>JAJMKZ010000497.1:0-14135 GCA_030564005.1 Ruyongia tratensis | reverse complement strand
TATAGTTATCACTATAGGGTAACTCACAAATCGCCTTGATAATTTCAGCTTTAAATCGAAAAATTTCACAGTTTCTTTGTAAATGCCACATAACAAACCGTCCCACTTTATCAGGTTTCCCTAGTTAATTCTTCCTTAAAAAAATTAGAAATTCCCACCTTTCGCTCTAAATGTCTTAGTCGGATTTTTTTTTTACTGAAAATGTTATTTTAAAATTTTTAAGTTATCTCCAAAAATTTCTATTATCGTTTTTTTGAATTCTGTCATCATTTGACGGTAACCGGATAGTTTCTGTCAAAGCCGGAAATATTCTTGAAAAAAAAAAATTTGTTAGAACAAAAAAATGTTAACGTGTTCAATTCAACAATCAAATTTTAAACAGCTTATTGATTAAAGAACTATGAAAGTACGAGTAATACATACTTTTTTGATATCATTATTATGTTGTGTTACTCTTGGATCAATTTTAGGTATTGATTTTGGTCAAGACTACAACAAAGCAGCTTTAGTTGCCCCAGGTATTTCTTTTGAAATAGTAATGAGTTCTGATTCAAAAAGAAAAGATCCTTCAGGTTTAGCACTCAAATCATTAGGTAAAAGCAATGAAGTAGAAAGAATATATGGATCTAATACTGCATCACAATGTACAAGATTTCCAGGTACATGTTTAATGAATTTGAAACAATTGTTAGGAAAATCAGTTGATGATTTAATAGTTCAAAGATATCATAAATCACATCCTGGTTTAAATATAATTCAAAGTAAAAATAATAGATCTACTATTTCATTCAATGTAAATAATCATGATTATCCAGTAGAAGAATTGGTTGCTATGAATATTCAAAATATTGTTTCACAAGCAGCTTTACTATTAAAAGAAAAAGCACCAGGTGGCTATTCAAATATTAATGATATTGTATTTACAGTCCCAAGTTTCTTTACACAATCTCAAAGATTAGCTTTACATGATTCAATTGAGTTAGCTGGCTTAAAAAACATTGCACTTGTTGATGATGGTGTTGCAATTGCAGTAAACTTGGCTACAAATCATCAATTCAATTCAAATGAAACTGAGTATCATATAATTTATGACATGGGTGCAGGTTCTACAAAAGCTACATTGGTATCATTTAATAATACAGAAAATTTACCATTAACCATAAAGGTAGAAGATTATTCTTATGATGATTCACTTGGGGGATCTTATTTCACTGGAGCAATTGCTGACCTTATTAAAAATAAATTTTTAGAATCTAATAAAGATATTTCAAGTTCACAAATAAATTCAAATAGTAAGACTATTGCAAAGATATATCAGGCAGCAGAAAAGGCTAAATTAGTTTTAAGTGCAAATAATGAAGCTCATGTATCAATTGAATCAGTTTTTGAAGAAAGTGACTTAAGAGCTGTAATAAGTCGTCAAGAGTTTGAAGATTATATTTCAGATGTTTCATTACAAATTACAAAACCAATTATCAATATTCTCAACAATTCTAAAAATCAAATATCATTAGGTAATATAACTTCTGTATTTTATGCTGGTGGTTCAACCCGTGTCCCATTTGTTCAACATCAATTGTCACATTTAATTGGTAATGATTTAATTTCCAAAACAATTAATGCAGATGAAGCTGCTGTTTTTGGTACAACATTACGTGGTGTTCAGATTTCTAAAATGTTTAAAGCAAAAGAGTTCAACGTTATTAACCATTCAACAGCAAGTTTTGAATTTTCAATAAATGGTACTGATGATAAGCATACTGTATTTGATATCGGTTCCAATTATGGTAAATTAGTTACAGTTGAATTAACAGACATTTTTAATAATACATTAAATGATTTCTCCATAAATATCTTTGAAAACTCACATTTATATGGTCATTATGATATCAAAAATATTGAAACGGTGTTAAGAAATTCGCTAATTGAACTAAACTCTACAGATTGTCAAATTAATGGTGTTAAATATTTAGCAAGTTTTGAATTATCAGAAAGTCGTATATTCAATTTAAAGAAATTAGTTGCTAAGTGTGAAAAAATTACAAAAGATACAGAAATTGAAGATGAAAATGAAAAAGTATTAAAATTTTCTAAAGAAGCTATAATTCCATTAAGTTTAAAATATTCAAATGTTAAACCAATGTCTAGTGCAACAAAGCAATCTTTAAAAAATCACTTATATTCCTTAAATCAAAAAGATAATCAAAGAGTTCAACATTTTGAAAAGTTAAATGAATTAGAATCAGTCCTATATGACATGCGTTATTTCTTAGACGAAGAAAGCTTAATTGAAAAAGTTCCAAAGTTAATTATGGAAGAAGCTTCTGAATTGGTAACTAATGGTCTTGAATGGTTAGAATATGATAGTGATGACTCAACAACAAAAGAAATTAAACAAAAGGCAGAAGCTGTAAAATCAATGAAAAAGAAAATCAATTCTTACTTAGAAAGTCTTTCAATAAAACTAGATAAATCAAGTTTTGAAGATTTACATCGTCAAGCTGTTGAAGCACTAAATGAACTTCAAGATTTTATGTTGACTATGAGTGAAACAGCTCATAATCTTCAATTAAATTACTCTTTGGCTGGTTTTGATTTGGATAAAGAATCTAAGAAATTAAAGTTACGTACTCCAAAATTTAAAGAAACAGATATTGATCTTGCATCAAAAGATTTAATAACAACATTTGAATCAATAAAAGAATTATTCGAAGAGGAATCCTCATATATTGAAGAATTCTCAAGAGAAGAACTTTTAGCTATAAGAGAAGAAGGATTAAAAACAATTTCAAAAGTTACAGATATTTTAAAAGAACTTAAAACAATTCATACTCATAGAGAGAAAGAACTTCTTGGTCATTTAAGGAGAATTATAAGATCTAAAAAGCGTGCTGCTGCAAAAAAATCAAAAGAAGAATCAGAAAAAGAAGAAACTACCAATAATGAAGAAGAACACTCTGAAGTAAAGGAATCACAAACTACCAAAACTAATGATCATGATGAACTATGAGTAATGAATTATATATGTTATAAATTAACCAACTTTCTTTTTCTAATTTAATAATGTTCTTTTGTGTTTTAATTGTTTTTTTTTTGTTTTTTTTTTTTATATATATACTTTTTTTTCTTCACATAAATTTAAAGTTCACTAGGAAACTAACTGTATATAATATTTAAAACAATAATCTATATAATCTATCGTTTTAAAGCTTCAAATCTTTTTCTTAATGCATCGAGATCATTTTCAACCTTTTGAGAATTTTTAGATTCACTATTTCTCTTCTTTCTAATTACATTTTTTTGAACATCTTCTGGAATAACAATAGTAGGTGTTAAATTATCACTAGTCTTTCCTGGTGGTCGTATAGATATTGGACTTTTGGCTTCAAACTTTGGATTAAGTAAACTAGCAGCAGATAGTTTTCTAGGAGTTGTTGCCGTCTCTTCTGTTGTACTTTCTTCTAACTCTTCAACCACAATTGGCTTGTCACCAACATCGTCATCATCATCATCGTCATCATCATTTTGAGCATCACTTTCATACGCAACTTCATCCAATTCACTGAATGGCACATCATAAGCTTTTGCTATCTCTTTCAAATATAAAGATACCAATTCTGGGGATGGGGCTTCTGAATTTGTCCTTTTAATAATTTTAGCTGGTATAATATTATTTTCATTCTCCATAGCAGAGTGTGCAAATTCAGGGCCAAACTTGTGGATTAAAAGATCTCTAATTGAATTTAGTTCTTTAATATCAGTATGTGGTGAAGCAAATATAATTGTTTTAACAGCTTCTTCGAGTCCTGAATCACATTCTTTCTTTTCTAATAATCCAATTCTTGCTAATAATAGTTCACAGTATAATTCTAACATTTCTAAAAGTTCAACATAAATATCTTCTCTTACAATGTTCTCTACTCTAATCCTTGCACTCTGTTCTTTACCTTGTGATAATAACTCAGCCATCTATTTTTATTAATGGATGTTAGTTAGCAAAAAAGAAAAAAAAAAACAACCTTTGATTTAAATATCACTTACTTGACGTCTTTGTTGTTTGGCTAAAGCTGTTTTCTTGGTTTGAGTAAATCTCAATTTACTAATAGCCATCTTCAATGATACTTTTAACCTTGCCTACTTCTATATCAGTTAGTCTTTTGATAGAAAAAAAAAATAAGGGGTTTTTACGATTTCATTCTTAGATACTATGATTTATACTAGAGAACCAAGATTCCTATTATTAATCTAAAAGACTTTGAATTTTAAATGAATATAACAATTCAACGTACCTGTGGTGATATTATTGGTCCCATTTTCTTTTATTGTTTATTGATTAAGAACTCCTTCTAAAGAATTAAATATTTGTGTTAATACTTTTTGTTTATCCACTTTTTTGATTTTTTTTTTTTTTTTTTTTTTTGATTTTGATCACTCAAAAAAAAATGGCTTACGTAATACAATAAATTTATATATAGACTTAATTTAATTCAATCAAATTTAATTCAATTTCATTTCATTTCATTTCATCATTAACTATTTGAAGCTATACAGTTAAATACTTTTCCATTATAGAGAACGATAGTTTAGTATTTCCACTTGCATTGTATATGAGTGTTAGATTATATGCAGCTTGAGGTTTTAAATCTTGTTCATTATCTAAATCATCAAATTCAGTCAAAACTTTATTATAATATTCAACAGCTATTGTTAATAATCCTAATAAATGATAAACTCTTCCAATGTTATATATTGCTTCTTGATATTCTAGCCTGCCATATCTTTCAGATTTTCTCAATTCATAATACTCCATGATATATTTAAGACCTTGTAAAATCTCTAAATGACGATTACTTGATGATCTTTGCATTGCTCTATGAACATGAGCCAACCCTGTTAAAAGACAAATAATTGGTTCATCTTTATAATTCTTATAAATTCTTGAAAAATATAATAAACTTGGAACATAACTTCTATTTGTAAATAATAAGCAGGCATAAATATACATCAAATAAATATTATCATTCCCTTTAGGATCTAATTCTTTATTAACAATTGTAGCCATACCAGTAATATGTTTACCACCTAATTTTAATGAATCAAATGCTTTTATTTGTCTTAAAAAATATTTTTGATGATTAATTGAAATAAAAGTCTCTGTTGATAATTTTCCAGATGATTGAACCAACATAAACATTTTTAAAACTTCTCTATTAAATTGAAATCCATTTAAAATAGATCTTAAAGAAAATAATAATTCTTTTTGATCATATAATTTTGTAGTAATTGCTAATTTAACAATATTCATTATTTCATCTCTATCTTTATTTTGAAAAAAAACATTGACATTTTTTGCATTATCTATAATACTATTAGCATCATATGCATTATCATATTTGGCAACGGCTAAAGCATATTCCATAAATAATTCAAACCATTCTTCATATTTAAGACCTTTAAATTCTTCTCTAGATGTTAAAACAAATTTTTCTTCAGCTTTAGAAGTAAAACCAGCATATAGTTGAGAAATTCTTTCTATTTTAGAATCAAGATCCATTTGTAATCTTTTAGTTCTAGTAATAATACCTTTAAATTGTCTTGATCTATCTCTAGGGAAAAAATTCTTAACATTTGAAAATAATTCAATCAATTCAGATGAAATTTGAATCCAAGTACCAGCAGCAACTTTATCACCTAATTCTAAACCTTTATGTAATCTCTTCAATCTATTATATTTCTCTATAACATTTTGTTTTATACGATTTTCTCTTTCTTGCTTTTCAGCATCAGTTAATTTTATACCACGTTTTGGAGGTTTAATAACTCTATTTTGAATTAAAGCTTCATTAGCAAAATGATCATGTTTTGTACCATTATCTATTTTTTCTTCAAATTCAGCATCATATTTATCATTAGTTTTTACATCATTATTTTCAAGAATCTTTCTTTTTCTATTTACTTTTTCTAATAAATTTTGAGATTCTTCAACTTCACCCAAATAATAAAGAACTTCAACCAATGATAATTGAATGTCCAAATTTCTAGGGTCTAATTCCAGTGCCAAATTATAATATTCTCTAGCATCTTGATATTTACCTAATTCTGTACAACATCTTGCCAATGAATTATATAATTCAGGAATTTTAAAATCATCCAATTTACTTAAAGGTAAATGAAATTTAATTGCATCACTAAATAATTGAGCTTCTTCAAGTTTTGTACCAGCATCTAAATATAAATCATAAACATCTATTATTTTTTCATTTAATAAAAATCCATAATGAATTAATGCTTCATCAACATTATTTAAACTTAATCTTAATGATGCAAGTTTTACTCTAATATCAATAGGTAAATAATGTGGTTTTAATTTTAAAATATCTGGTAATGCTTCAAATTTTAAATTATCATATCTTCTTTCATCAAATTCAGAATCATCATTAGAATCTTCCCAGAATTTTTCTCCTTCTCTATGTTGAATCCATCTTGCTATATGTTTTATTGTTCTTATAGCTATCGCATAATTTTTTTGTTTAACAAATAATTCAGTTAAAATGTTTAAACATGACCAATCAAATTCAGGGAATGAATCTTGCTTTTTCTTTCTCTCAATTTTCTTTTTATTTTTATTTTGATTATTTAAATCACTATTATCAGATATGTTTGAATCATTATCTGATTCACTTGACGATGATGATGATGATGATGATGAATAATCTTCACTATCTGATGAATCTTTTCCTTCTTTAACCCTTTTTGAAACATTTCTTTCAAATATTTTTAGATACATAGCAATAGCATCATTTACTCTATTTAATTGAACATAAATCAATGCTAGTTCTCTCACTACTTTAGCATCATTTGGTCTCATTCTTTGAAGTTTTTGTAAACTTTCTGAAGCTCTACCTATTTGACCAGTCTCTCTATAAAGATTTGCTCTTTCAAATAATACATCAAAAGTTTTATAATTCGCACTAATAGCACGACCAAAACAATATAGAGCTTGATCAGTATGTCCTAAGTCTCTACTTATTCTAGCAACATAAGACCAGAATTCACCATCTAAAGGTTTAATATGAGCAGCTAAAAACCATGCATTACAACTTTTATTCAATAAATTTTGATTATAATAAATTTCACCTAAACTTTTATAAGCTGCAAAGTTTTTTGGATCTTTTTTGATTGCTTCAAGGTATAAATTTTCTGCAGTATTATAATCATTACGAACGAAAGCTTCATTTGCATTTGAAATGAGAATTCTAACTTCAGGATCTAATTCTTTTTCTAATCTTTTTCTAGCATTTTTTGATCCAACTTTTCTTTTTTTTGTTCTGAAATTATTTGCCTGTCTGATAGCATCCATAAAGGTCTCTTCATTATCTTCTTCATAATCTATACTATCATTATCAGAATTAAAAGCAGCTGCTATTCTTAAATCAACTTCTTCTTCTTCTTCTTCTTCTTCTTCTTCATGAGTAAGATTATTTCTGTCATATTTACTGCGTTTAGTACCATTAGTAGCATCAATTTCATCATTACCAACTTCATCATCATCATCTTCTTCTTCTTCTTCTTCACTGTTGTCTATAAAAGAATCTCTTCTATTAGAATGACCTTTTCTATTGTCATCTTCACTTTCATCATCAGACAATCCTTCGAAATCAGATAATTGAATATGAAAATCCTCTTCTTTTTCAGACTGGCTGTTGTCTATAAATGCATTGACATCAATATCATCATAGATATCTATATCCATTTCATTACTGTCAGCCATGTTTTGTTTTGTTTGAGTTCAAAAGTAAAAAATTGTTTTGTTTATTTTAATTTTAATTTTAATTTAAAATCCCCCCCAAAAAAAAATGTAAACAAATGATTTCCGGTTTTAAAAATTGAATTCCGACTTCTTCTTTTTTTTTTTTTTTTTTTTTTTTTTGAATTTTATTTAAATTTTAAATTTTGCCACCAAAAAATTTAATTTAAACAACAAATCAACAAGTTTAAAATTATTATAATTCTATAATTATGGTATGTATTTAAATAATTGTTTTGTTTATTTTTGTTAAGAAAGTTCAATTGATTCTAACATTATTCTTTTTTTTTTTCTTAAAATTTAGTTTACAAGTTTTGGAGGTGGATTTGGATTTTCAAACAATATGGGAAGTTTTGTTAATATTCCACAAAATTTTGAAGATTATTTTAGATGTTTCCCAGTTGTAATGATGCCAGATAATGTTAGAAAAGATGATTATAATTATGGTGGTAAGATTTTTTTACCTCCTAGTTCTCTTGATAGATTAACAAGATTACATATTAGATATCCAATGCTTTTTGAGTTAACAAATGAAGAAACAAATTTAAAAACTCATTCAGGTGTTTTAGAATTTGTTGCAGAAGAAGGTAGAGCTTATTTACCTCAATGGATGATGGATACTCTTAAATTACAACCAGGTTCAATAGTAAAGATTACAAATAATGATGTTCCATTGGGTAAATTTGTTAAAATAGAACCACAATCAACAGATTTTTTAGATATATCAGATCCAAAAGCTGTTTTAGAAAATGTTTTAAGAAAATTTTCTACTTTAACAGTTAATGATATATTTGAAATAAGTTATAACAATAAAGTATATGCCATTAAAGTTTTAGAAGTTAAACCTGAATCAGATTCACATGGTATATGTGTAATTGAAACAGATTTAGAAACAGATTTTGCTCCACCAGTAGGTTATGTTGAACCAGATTATAGTAAAAATAAAAAGGAATCAAAACCAAAGTTATCTATACCCTCATCTTCAACTTCATTAGGAACAATGGCAAAATCAATTAAATATGAAGAATTAACTAAACAAGCTAATCAACTACAAACATCTTTTAAAGGTGAAGGACAAAAATTAACAAATAGAAGTGTCAAAAATAATTCTAAAACAAAGACAAAGACAAAACCTGTTAAAGAAGAAATTGAAATTAATTTAAATGGTCTACCAGTACCATTATCATTACCAGATGGACAATTATTTTTTGGTTTCCCATATATTCCTCCAAAGACTGAAGAACAAACAGAATCAGGAAAATCCAATAATGTATCATTTCAAGGACAAGGACAATCTTTAAGAAAGAGTAAAAAAAGAAAAGATAGTAAAAATCATGTGAGTCCAAAACCTAAAGTTCATAGTCCTGAAATTATTGAGATTGATTAAAATTAATTTTTTCTACTTTTTATGTTTTCTTTTTCTTAAGTTGTATACATAAACAAATTATTTATAGTATATAATTTTTAATATAGTATGATGAATGAATGAATGAATGAATGAATGTTATGAAAAATTATGACTCTTGACTTTTTTTTTTTTTTTTTTTTTTTTTTTTTTTTTTTTTTTAATTTTTAAAAAAAAAAAAAATTTTTTTTATATTTAATTATATACAATTTTTATTATTATTATTTCTTTATTGAATATAAACCAATAGATTAATATTTATAGAGTAAAAATGTCTTTAAAATCAAACTTTTTAAAGAAATCTATAAAATGTTTAAAGAAAAAGGCACCTAATAGAATATTATGTCAACGTATCTTCAAATCAACAGTTAATTCAACAATTGCTTTAATCTTTTGTTTAATACCCAAAGTTTTAGATAGATTAGGTGGTGAACCTGCAATGCTTCCTCTTATCAGTGTAATGGTTCATCCAGGTAGAAGATTTGGTACAATGATTGAAGCTGTTATTTTTTGTGTTTCAGGATTATTATTAGGAAATGCTTATTCATTATTTGGTAGATTTCTTGCTCAATGTGCTTTAGGTTCTAAAATGAATCTTGATGATAAACAACAATATCATGAAAATTATTCAAATTATCAATCTGCTTTAGCAATATTAGCAGTTTTTGAAATTTTAATGCTTTTCTTTCATGGTTGGATGAGAAGTGTATCACATAAATTTTTTGCAATTGTTTTCCCATTATTTTTAGTTGTTCATTTTGCATTTACAGAAAATTTAAATTCATCAGCTTCAGAAATAGCTAAAAGTTATACAGTTCCTTTCTTTTTAGGTATTGCAATTTCATTAACTTGTAATTTATTAATTTTCCCAGAATTTGGTTCTTCTTATTTAGGTAATTCAATAATTCAAACTTTAAATGAAGTTCATGAAACAATTGATTTAACTGTTCAATTCTTTATTACTTTAAATGATAAAGATAATGATGAACAATTATATATAAAAGAAAGAGTTAATTTAGCTAAAATTATATCAAAAAAAAATATTTTAAGATCAAAATTAAATTCAACTCAAGCAGTTTTACAAGAATGTACTTATGAATTATCATATTCTTATTTATCACCAATTCAATTAAAAGGTATTATTGAAATATTAAAATCAGAATTATCATATGTTAATGCTTTAATTAATGCTTCACAATTAGAATTTTCAATTTTATCAAAAAATAATTTAAAAGTAAAAAATGAATTATTTTCAACAGTTTTATCAAGAACAAAAAATTTAATTTTTCAATTACATAAAATTGTTAGTGAAAGTATTTATTTATCAAAAATTGCAATTGCTTATTCATATGATGTTGATTTAAATTTAGTTTTAAAATCTTTAAATATTGAACAAAATGATATTGATATTTCATTAGAAAATTTTGATTTAAGAATTAATAATTTATCAAAATCAATGGCAAATTATGAATTAACTTTTATAGAAGAACTTAAAAATTTAAATACTGAATATCAAGAATATTTAACACCAAATGATGGTATGTTTTTATTATCATCATTTTTAATTAATTTTAAAGAAACTTCAAATTCAATTTGTAATATTATGAAAGAAACAAAATTAATTTATGAATTTAGAAAAAGAAAAGAAAAGAAAGGAATATTTGGTAGAACTTTATGGTTTTCATTTTTAAGATCAAAATCTCAATTAAAAGGTTGGTTTAAAGCAAATTCAACAGATTTAATTAATACAAATGAAACTACAAGTTTAAATGGTGATACAAATTCAAAAATATATGTTGGTGATGATATAAGAATAAATAATAGATCAAGAAGAACTTCTTTAATAAGTAATGGTAATGATATTGATTATAATAGTATAAATTTAAATGAAGAAGAACAAATTAAAAAAATTAAAAATTTTACTAAAATTCAAAAAATTATTTATTTTATTTTAAATTCATTTGAAATTTATAAATCACATTTTATTTTTGGTTTACAAGTAACTATTGGTTTAATGTTAAGTTCTTTCCCAATGTTTATTCCAAAGGCAAGAATTTGGTATGTTGATATTAGAGGAACATGGATTGCTTTTGTTTGTATTTTAGTTTTAGAACCTCAAGTTGGTAGTACATTTTTTGTTTTTTTTTTAAGAGGTGTTGGTATTATATATGGTTCTGCATGGGGTTATCTTTCTTATATTGCAGCAATTAATCAAACTAATCCTTATCTTGAAACTATTGTTACAGTTATTGGAGCTATTCCTGGGTATTATTTTTTTTTAGGTACACCTTATGTTAAAGCAGCAATAATTGGTATTATTTCAATTTATATTGTTTTATTATCAACAGCTTTACCTTCAACAATTGGTGGTTCAATTCTTATTAATTTTGCCAAAAGATGTTTAGCAATGATTTATGGTGGTGTAGTTGCATTAATTTGTCAAGTTATTATATTTCCAATAAAGGCAAGAGATGAATTAATTAAAGAAGTTTCTTATGCAATTGGAAATATTTCTAAATTAGAATTAATTTATGCTATTGGTTTAGATGGTGAATCAATTAAATTATCAATGACACCTGAAAGATATCAAAATTTTAAAAAAATTTCAGATTCAACAAAATCAGCTTTAATGAGAGCTGATGCTTATAGATCAAGTGCAAGAAAAGAACCTAGATTAAAAGGTTCTTATAAAGATATTGAAAAAATATTTAATGAAATTATTTTTATATTAAGAGAAATTGTTGATAGAATTGATAATATTGTTTTATTAAGAAAAAATTATGGTTCTGCTATTATTGAAGAATTTAATACATTAGTTCATCAATATAGAAGACAACAAGTAGCAGCTATTCATAATTCATTAAAAGCTATTCAATATGCATTAACTACTAAAGATCCATTACCACAATATTTACCTAGTGCTAAAGTTGCACAAAAGAGATTAATGATTAAAATTAAAGAAATTATTGAAATAAAATATCCTATAATTTCACAAAATAATTTTAATAAAATTAAAGATGATTATAAAGATATCAGTGAAAATGAAAGTGATTCAGAAATTTATTTTAATTTTAAGAATAAAAAAGAATTTAAAAAAAAAAAAATTAATCAACAAGATCAATTATTAAAAATTAAATTTTTAAGTTGGAATGCAACAAGTTCTGCAACAGAAGAAATTATTGTTTATATTGAAGAATTAATTGAATTAACAAAAATTTTAGTTGGTGTTCATGAATTTAAATATGGATTTTTAAGTAGATCATTATATTCAGATTATGCTAAAGAAACTAATAATGAATTTCAAAATATGATTGATTTAAGATTAGATAATAATAATAATAATAATATTAATATTAATAATAAAAATAATGATGATGATGATGAAAATGTAATAATTGATGATGAATCTGAACAAAATAGTTTTAATTCATTTAATGTTTTAAATAATAATCCAATTGCACTTGAACCAATAAATTCAATACAAACTAGTTTTAGAAAAAGATTACATTCTATGGGTTCATGGATTCATAATGAAGTTGAAAGTGCTAAGAGTTTAGGTTATTATGCTAGAAATGATGAAGAAGAAGATGAAGAAGAAGAATTTTATAATAATGATGATGATGAAGAACTTCCATTATCTTTAAAGAGAATTGTAAGTAGAAAAATAAAGGAAGATTAATAGTTTTTTAATTTTTTTTTCTGTTTTTTTTATATAGAAATATAATAATTAATAAATAATATTAGACTTTAAATTTTATATTTATTCATTAAATAATTTTATATTTATTCATTAAATAATTTTATATTTATTATGAAAAAAAAAAAATTACGTAATCAAAAAAAAAAAAAAAAAAAAAATTTTAACAACAACAACAATTTTTATAAAAAAACAAGAAGAAAGAAAGAAAGAAAGAAAGAAAGAAAGAAAGAAAGATATGGAATTACATGTATGGGGTAAAGGTAAAGATCTAGCTATTATTGATCCTGAATGTTTGTTTATAAGTTTCTATTTAGCGTTAACAATTCCACATACAAAGTTCAAAATAATAACATCATCAAATACAGATTTATCAAAATCAGGTAATTTACCTTTATTAAGAGATTATAATAATAATAATAATGAAAAAGAAGAAGAAGAATTAATTGAAATTGATGGTTCAATGAACATTATTAATTATTTAACAGATAAAAAATCATATAATAGTTTAGATAAATTTTTAACAAAGAAACAATTAGCAATAAATAATGGATTAAATTTATTTATTAATAATAATTTTAAAATTTTAACAGATTATACATTATTTTTAAATAAATTAAATTATGAAAATTATTCAAGATCAATTTTTAAAAAATATTTAAATTTTCCATTACAATATAATACACCATTAATTTTAAGATCAATAGCAATAAAAAATTGTAAAAGAATTGGTTTAAAAATTGAAGATAAAACAGAAATTGAAGAAGAAATTTTAAAAAATGTACCAACAATTAGTAAAATTCAAAGATTAAAACAAGAAAATTTAATTGAACAAAAATTAATTTGGAAAAATTCAATTACAAATATGAAATGTTTAAAATTATTAAAAAATTTAATAAATTTAATTAAAACATTAAAATTTGAATTAAATAATAATAATAATAATAATAATAATAAAGAAAATTTAAATATATTTGATGATAATAATATTTCATCATCAGATTTATTATTATTAACTTATATTTATATTTTAACAAATGAAAAATTACCTGATCAATTTATTACAAATTATTTAAAAGAATTTTATCCAGAAATAATTAAATTTAGAGATAATAATATTAAAAAAATTAAAAATATATTAAAATCATGTGAATTTCAAGAACCAACATTTTTTGATTCACCAAATTTATTTAATACAATTAGATTTATGTTTTAATAAATAATAA
>JAJMKZ010000496.1:0-14333 GCA_030564005.1 Ruyongia tratensis | reverse complement strand
ACAATAGATAACCTCCTCCACCACGCATTGTCATTAAAGGATGTATTCTACCAGGAATACTTTGATATGGTCTTGCTCTAGTTTCATGTAAAGTTGGAGCTAAATATCTCTTATCATTCATAAATTTTAATTGTAATTCAACTAAAGGTTCTTGAAATTGATGATATACAACAACAGGTCTTGAACCACCAACTTTTTCAATTACACCATCTATTAAATTTGTTAATTCTAAAGTCGTTGCTATTATTAAACCATCAAAACCTCCTTTCATTGCATTATCAATAGAATTATTTATATCAATGGCATTTTGACGACGACGGTAATAATGTTGTTTCTTATTTGATTTCATAGCAGCAATTTCTTCTTCAGGTAAATCTTTCCAATCAACTTTTTCTTCTTCTGGTTCATAATATTGTAATAAATTTAAAGTCTTTATGTGTTCCTTTTGATATTCTATCGTTAGATTAGTATATTCTAATGCACTCAAATTTGGATGTTCATTCTCATGTAGAACCACTATTTCACCTTTATCCTTCATTCTTTCAAGCATTGCATATACTATTACACCCCCTGTTTCATCAATAACAAAATATCTACCTCCAGATTGAACATTAGCTAAACATAATAAATGACCTAGTGATTCTTCACTCATATCTAAAACTTTTGTTGAATCTTTTTCAAGATAATATTGTAATAATTGAGAAGAAGTTATATATTCAACAGTGAATCTTCTTAAAAACTTTTGTTGCTTTCTTTTTAAATATTTTTCTTGTGAGTGAATGGTCTTCTTATCAAAGTTTACATGAGATTTAATTAATTTATCAATGATTGCTTCACCAACTTCAGCTCCATTTGCAGTTTTCTTTAAAGCTTCAATTTCTTCCATAGTTAAATTCTGTGCTTCACTTCCAATATCTTCTAAATTTCTATTTGTTTCACTTGATTTTAATCTAAGATAATCCAATTTCTCACTTAAGCTCTTTCTCAGTAGGTTATCTTCTTCATTATTAGTGATAGTAGAAGGTTCTGGAGTAGATCCAACAGTATTTGCTTCAGATTCATCATTACCAGAGGAACCAAAGTCACCAAGTTTCATTGGTCCAACTGGACGAACCTTTCTATTCTCCAATACTTCAAATGTTTGACCAAATGGATATCCAATTATTTCATTGACATCAAAAGAACCAAATTTCCCTAAATTAACAATATTTTTACTCTTTAATTCAACAATCTTGACACTGTTTGATGGAAGTCTTATAAGGACTTTGTGATCCAATCTAATAGTCTTAGTATCATCAATCATCTTGACCTTTATTTACTTCTTTTAAACTAGAAAAATAACAAGAAGAAAAATTTTCGAAATTTTGGGAACCTCATCGCTTATATAATCAAAAAAAAAAATAATAGGAAAATTTTTCAAAAGAAATATTTCTAGTAAAAGATTAATATTTTAACTTAAAGAAACACACATCTTGTAATAATATTAGTATAGAATGGGTTCAAGACGTTTTAAAAACAAGCAAGCAGATCCTCCTTCATTTGAAGAGTTTGCTGCTAAGAAAGCTAGAAAGGATGAAAAGCAAAAGAGAAAAAGAACTGATTCTGATGTAAAAGATTCTGATAAAAAGAAGAAATTAGATACTACTCAACACAAATCTTCAAAGAAAACTTCAAAGAAATCCAAGAGAAGTACTGAATCTGATGAAGAAGAAGAATTATTAAAGAAACAAATTGAAGAAGAAAAGGAGTTGCCACAAGTTGATTTAGAAGAATTATCAAAGGCTAAAAAGTCATTATTTGATGATTCAGAAGAAGAAGAAGAAGAAGATCTAAATGATGAATTCGACCTTGATGATGAAGAAGATGTCGAAGATGAAGATTTCTATGATTCAGATGAAGAAGGTCGTGAACGTCCAATGTTCTCAGATGATGATGAAGATATGGAAGAAACTTTAAATGCTGCTAATATGGAAGCCCTCTCAGCTAAATTAGATAAAGAAGCTGAAGAAATGGAAAGAGAAGCTGAAGAAGAATTATTACAAACAAACATTGTTCAACCAAGAGCTAAGATTTTACCAACTGAAGAAGAATTGGCCGAAACTGAAGGTAAGCCAAAAGATGTTACTATGTTACGTACAAGAATGATTGAAATTGTTAAAGTATTGGAAGATTTTAAAACTTTATCAGAAGAAGGTAAATCCAGAGCTGATTACACAAACCAATTATTAAATGATATTGTTGATTATTTTGGTTATTCAAGATTCTTAGCTGAAAAATTATTCAATCTTTTCTCTCCATCTGAAGCTATGGAATTCTTTGAAGCAAATGAAATTAAAAGACCAATCACAATTAGAACAAATACTTTATTAACAAGACGTCGTGAATTAGCACAATCATTAGTTAATCGTGGTGTCAACTTACAACCAATTGGTTCATGGACTAAAGTTGGTTTACAAATTTTTGATTCTCAAGTTCCAATCGGTGCTACCCCAGAATATTTAGCTGGTCATTATATATTACAAGCTGCCTCTTCATTCTTACCAGTCATGGCTTTAGCTCCTCAAGAAAATGAACGTGTTTTAGATATGGCTTCTGCTCCAGGTGGTAAAACTACATTTATTTCAGCATTAATGAAAAACACTGGTTGTGTTTTCGCTAATGATGCTAATAAGGCAAGAACAAAATCTTTAATTGCAAATGTTCATAGATTAGGTTGTAAAAATGTTATCGTTTGTCATTATGATGCTAGAGAATTTCCAAAAGTCATTGGTGGTTTTGATAGAGTTTTATTAGATGCTCCATGTTCAGGTACAGGTGTTATTGCTAAGGATGAATCAGTTAAAACTAGTCGTACAGAACAAGATTTCATAAAGATTCCACATTTACAAAAACAATTGCTATTATCCGCTATTGATTCAGTTGATGCTAACTCTCCAACTGGTGGTTATATAGTGTACTCTACTTGTTCAGTTATGGTAGAAGAAAATGAGGCTGTTATAGATTATGCTTTACGTAAAAGACCAAATGTTAGATTAGTTGAAACAGGTTTAGAAATTGGTAAAGAAGGTTTCACAAGTTTTAGAGGTAAAAAATTCAATCCAAAATTAAGCATGACAAGACGTTATTATCCACATATTTATAACGTTGATGGTTTCTACGTTGCCAAATTACAAAAGATTGCACCATCTAAATTCGATACAAGCAAAGCAGGTGCTTATGAAAAGGAAAGTATGGCTAGAGCTGAAGAAGAAAAAGAAAGTATCATCAATGATGATTTCGCTGAATTCAATGATGAAAAGGATGAAGAATTCATCAGTATGACCAAAGAACGTCAATCAAAGAAGGGTCATCCAAAAAAGAAATAATGATTCTTTTCAAAAAGAAAAAAAAAATCAAGTTTTTGCATATTATTAAATAAAGGAGAAAAAAATATATTTTTAAGGGTATTTTATATTAATATTTAAAGATCATCATTATTTGTATATTAGTATAAGAAAATTAATTTTACACTATAAGAAAAAACCTGTAAGAATAATTAATTATTCAAAAAAAAAAATTAAAAGAAAAAGAAAAAAAAAAATCAACGTAAAAAATCAACATAAAAAGTCAATCAAGCTATTCATTAAAATTATTCCAAAGGATTACAATTTCCAAAATTATGTTCTTTGATATAATCTGCACCCATTTCATCATATTCTTGTTTTGTTAAATAACAGTTTTTAGACATATCATTATTAGCCCATTTTGCCATACCTTTCCAAGAATCTAATATTGGATCATTTGCTTTTCTAACATTGAATTCTGAATTCATAGGTAGAATAGCTGTAAATTCTGAATGTAATCTTTCTTCAAAATTTTGAAAACTTGCTAAACCACCAGTTAAGAAAATATCTTTAGCAATATCAATTTTTGGTGAATAAGTTTTAATTAAATGTTCACAAGTTTCAATTATACCACATTGATCAATACCAGCTATTGAAGGTTGGAATAAAATTTCAGGGATCTTAATTCTTTCTGTATTTAAATGAATTTGGTATTGTTCAGAAGTATTCTCTGAATCAAATGGTGCAGAACCACGCAAAAATAAATGAACAAGACTTGATTTCCAATCAAATTTATTTAAATTTTCATATGTATCTTCAACAGTAAAATTTGGATCATATTCAAGTAATTCTCTTTCAATTTTAATTAATCTAGCTTCTTCTTCTTCTAACATTTCTTCTTCATCTTCATTCTTTTCTGTTGAAATATCTTTATAAATAGCCCAGTCATCATCATTTGCACCAAAAGTATCAGTTGGATCATTATCTATGGTAGCATTTCCTCTCTTTCTAGATCTTGATTTATTACCTGTAGAACCAGTTTCATTATCATTAGCAGCTAAAGAAGCAATATTTTTCATACGTACTTGAGCAGCATGAGATTTTCTATCATTTAATTCTAATTTTAATTTATTTCTTAAAGTTCTTCTTTCAATAATTTTTTTCAATTCTTCCCTCTTTTTATGCACCCAATCATTTAAATCATTTTTTCTCCAATTTTCTTCTTTTATAGCTTCTTTTTCTAATCTCAATTTTTCTTCTTCCTTTTCTTGTTTTGCACGTAATCTAGCATCATGATTAGCTTTCATTAATCTTTGTTTTCTCTTTTCCTTTATTTGATCATCAGTTAATTGATCATCTGGTATATCAACTAATGGAAAACTATTTGCTTCAGAGCCTTCATTTTCATCGTCATTTTCATTTGATCCAATATCTTGCTTTCTAGCTCTTTTTACACCTTTTTCAAGCTTACTGTAATAATCATTAAGATCATCCATATCAGAAAATCCTTCTTCTTTTAAAGTTGAAGCCAAAACTTTTTTATTTGTAAGAGCATTTAATTTTTTAAATAATCTTGTATAATAATCATATTCTTGTTCTTTTTGAATTAATTTTTCTAATCTCTTTTGTTGTGCTTGTTGTTGTAATCTTCTACCTTGCTCCTTTCTCTTTTCAGCCATCTTTGCTAACTCTTCTTCTGTCTTTTGTTGTTGCACTACTTCAGTAAATGGTGCTTGAATAATAACATCTTTTGATCTTAAAGTATCTAAATCACCACTAAACATTTCAGAAATTTCTTCAGAATAATTTTTAGAAACATAACAATGATCTTTGATCATATTATCAATATGATAAGAGTTTAGTTTTGATGGGAAATAAGGATATTTTAATTGTAATGAACCACTTAAATAATTTGAATTTTGATGGCCACCCCAATTTATTCTTTTTGTTTCTTGTAATTGTGCTTTACCATTGATAAGTGGTATTATATGTGTATTTTCATGACCTGTACCAATAATTAAAGCATTTGATGAATCTTTATTGAAGTTTTCAGTATTACCGTAATAAGCAAATACAGAATCAATACCAAGAGCTAATTTTTCAACGTTATAACATTCATACATTAATTCATAAACGTTTCTTCTTTGTAAAAATGAAGCACCAGGTTTTTCACTCCATATCACAGGATTACTTATTCTATTCTGAGAATTGACACCTAAATGTTTAAAAGAATAATCCAACATTGTTTCCATATACTCCCAATTATTTATAAAAGGACCATCAAATGGAGATCTTGCGTTATTCTTTATACCTTGATCTAAGAAACAATCATTTCCCACATATGTTAAAGTTTGATTCAATTTTCTTTCTCTATACTTAGATAATAAAGTAGCAAAAGAATTTGAAGGTGTATTTCTATTTGTATAACCAATTTGAACTGAACTAGCACCAAAATCTATAGCTATTGGAACATGATCTGAATAAGAGTTAACATTTTGGAAAGGTTCAGGAGTTGTAGACACCGTGAAGTCTCTCAATGGATATATTTCAGAATATTTCTGATCACTACTTGGTGTTTCTGTCATAATAACTAAATGATTTGACTTTAAAGTCTCTATTAGTTTTAATTTATAGATTGATGAACTTGTTAACAGTTTTTGTTTTGTTGATTAAAAAAGTTTCGTCGCCTTCAAAAACAATAAAAAAAATCAATGATTATGTAATTTTGTTAGTGTTGATTATGTAATTTGGGTTTTTATTGAAATTGTTCTTGAAAATGGATATTATTCAAGTAAATTTGGAAAAATTAAACTATAAAAGTAAATTTTCAACTCTAAATAATTAGATAGAGTTATTCTAGATCAAAATTTTAACTTTGAAATTTTTTTGGTACAAATTTTTAAGAATTATTTTAGTTTTTTTAGAATATCAATATAATACCTATAACAAATTAGTTTTTGGAGGACTAAAGTTTTTTTGAAACTCTTATTCCTTCTTAAAAAATAGCTTATCGTATAGAGAATTGAAATTAAAGATGTTCTGGAATTTAAAGTACCTATATATCTTGAATTGTCATAGTTATAGCTCAATATTAAGTTCACAGTATAAACCTGACCTATATAAAGTATTCAAAAATCTGGTTATTATTGTTTCTTTTATGATAAATAACTACAGGGTGTAATTTTTAATGAAAAATTAAATATTTTATATTCTAGCTATTATATATATATATATATATATATATATGTATGTATAAATTATAAATAATTTACTTATAATTTTGAACCTTGTTGTAAGATCAACTTACCACCAACATCTTTAACAATACCACCAGCAATTAAAGCTTGTTTCAAATCTTCAATTAAATCATCAACATCTTCAATACCGATACATAATCTGATTAAATCTTCAGGGAATTGTCTTTCTTCTCTAACTTTTGGATCAATTGAAGCATGAGACATTTTACATGGCATTGAAATTAATGAATTTACACAACCAAAAGAGACAGTAACACCAAATAATTTTGAATTTTCAACAATTATTTCAGATTTTTTTATTGAACCAGTTTCAAATGATAAAACTGCACCATAACCTTTATTGTAAGATTTATGTAATTCATATTGTGGATGAGATTTTAAACCTGGATATCTAACTTTTAATCCAAGAGAATCTAACCAACTAGCAATCTTAATAGCATTAGCTTGTTGTCTTTCAAATCTAATAGATAAAGTTTTTAAACCACGTAATAATAACCATGAATCAAAAGGAGCTAAACCACAACCAGTAGCATTAATAACAAAGAATAATTTATCAGCTAATTCTTTATTGTTTGTAGCCAAGACACCAGCCATAATATCATGATGACCATTTAAATATTTAGTAGCAGATTCATATTGAATATCAACATACTTTAAAGGTGATAATAATAACGGAGACATCATAGTATTATCAAATACTGAAATACAATTTGGATAATTTGCTTTTAAATATTTTGAAATTTCTGGAAGATCAATAACTTTAATTAAAGGATTAGTTGGTGATTCCAAAATGATCATTTTAGTTGATGGAGATAAAGTCTTTTTAACAAGATCAGTATTAGTAGTATCAATGTGTTTAACTTTAACGTCACCATTATTCTTAATATAAGTAAGTAATCTATCAGTACCACCGTATAGATCATCACCTGCAATAACTTCATCACCAGGTTTCAACAATCTAGTGATGACATCAAGAGCACTCATACCACTGTTGACAGCGTATACTTTTTCAGCCTTCATAATCTTTGCTAAATTTGTTTGTAGTTGAGTTCTTGTTGGATTACCTGATCTTGTATAGTCATATTCTCCCATATCTGACAAAGAAGTTTGTTTGAAAGTTGTGGATTGATATAAAGGAGCGATGGAGGAATGATGTTGATCATTGTTGGCAGATGATACTACTAAAGTATCAAGAGAGAGTTCTTTCTTAGCCATTTTGCTTTGTTTTTGTTATTTATTAAAATATATAAAAATGATGACTGATAAATTTCTTTAATATATATAGAAGAAAAAAAAAAAAAAAACTATGGTGGGAATCTCAAAAAAACAACAAAACGCTGGACATATTTCGATATTGTATGCTAAACTATCTTTATTTGACTCTTATTTCTTCTTAATTACATACTATTATATATGTATATATTTATTGAATCTCTTTTATCATTGCATTAAGCTTCAATTACTGGCCTATTTTATAAAAAGATGTGGCAACATTCAAAATCACGTGATAAGGAAATGGTGTCCAGATGTCCATTTAGATAAAATAAAATAGCAAAGAAATTAGTTTAAAGTTAAAGTTCTTTTAAACTTATACCTTATACCTTATAAAATATGTTTTTGGATTTAAAGTTTGAAAAATTAATTAATTAAATTCATATTTAGATATTGTTTTCTATAGTAGTTGTTACTTGATTGGTAGGATTTCCTTTTTATTCTATTTTTTTTTTTTTTGGTTAGCAAACATTTAATTCCAATTTTAAACTTTAAATATTTTTCAATAGGAAACTAATTAAAATGATGTTTATTATTAGTTTACAAGTTTGAGTTTGGAAAGTTTAATTGATTAATTTTTCAATAATTATAGTTTCTTGTTTATGATTTAATAAAAAATTTTACAATATAAAAAGCTGATTTATTCCCATTTAATTTATTTGAATTCTTCTTTTTTAATTAATTTATTTATCACTATAAAAGTATTAATTATAAGTTTAGATAATTAAATTAATTAGATCAGAGAATTTATTATAAAGAAAAGATGTTACCAACTACTGTTATTTTTGCCGCTTTTGTTGCTCTTGCTCAAGCTCAAGTTTCACAAATTAGTGATGGTCAAGTCCAAGCTGATACTACTACCACTACAATTGAATCAACATCTGCTGTTGATTCTACTAGTGAGTCTACTAGTGAAAGTGAATCTTCAACTACTGCTAGTACCACAGCTATTGAAGTTGTTTCACAAATTTCTGATGGTCAAATCCAAGCTACTACTGCAACCACCTCAATTGTTGATTCTTCAACCAACAGCACCGTTGTCCCTTCAATCACCACCCAAACTGGTGCTGCTGGGTGTGTTGAAGCTTCATTAAAGTTTGCTCTTGTCGCTGCTGCTGCCAATATTTTATAAGTTTTGGTATGATATCTTATTAGCTTTAAACATGGATTATTCGTTTAATGTTATGACTTCAATGACTTTCAATTGTTGATTATAATTTTCAAGATTGGTTTTATTGAAGAGAAATATATCAAAATGAGAGAAGTAATATTAAATTGAAATAAATAATAGCAAAAGATATAACCTTTTAAAATTTCTTGTAAAAATTGTAATACTACTAGCTATGAACTACTTGAAAGACTTAAAATTTGAAACATTTGTATTCTTCTCTTCTTTTCTATATCTATTTTTAAAGATAGAACTAGAGTTTTTTTTAACTCTATGTTATAGCGTATATTGATATCATTGATTTCATTGATTTAAATTTTGGTGTCCCTTGATGATTGAAAAATATTTTTATGCGTTCTTTATTGTTAGTCAAGACTTACAATGTATAGAATTTTAATCATTTCCTAAAGTTGTTTGTTGTAAAATATTGAGTTTTATGAATCATTTGAAATTTATAGTAATTAATTGGTGATTTTAATGTAATTAATGATATAAATATTAATCCTAATCATATTCTTTCAAAAAAAAATATCTATCTATGATTTTCTTTTTGTATTTTGCTTGAGTAATGATTTTATGAGAGTTGAAACTAGAAGCTAGAACAAACAAATAGTAGTACTGTCTGTAATAATTTGGGATGTAAATTGTTTTGACTACAAATTTTTAAAGAGGTATCTGTTGTATTAAGCACTAATTTTTATGTAATTTAACTTTTTATTTTTAGTTTATGTTGTTTGTTATTGAAAAAAATTCATTAGTGTGTTTCCATACTATATAAAAAAACAAAGCATACTTCCTTCTTTGTAAAAGAAATTCTCACCCTGAAAGAATTGTTTCAAGTTATGAAGGTGTTGATTGCTGCTAGATTATTTGTTTCATCAAACTCATTATTCTTTTTACTTTCTTTGTTATTCATTTAGGTTGCTAGTTTATGATAACTAATTAATTTTTTCTACTTTTCTAATTATTTATATATAATTTTCCATTCCAAAAAAAAAATATCACTAAATTTTTGTTTGTTATATAGCTCTTGCGTTTTTTTTATAATGATTAATTTATTTACTAATGACTATCTAGTTTCACTTTCTACAATATATAAATTAGAGCTATCTTGATTTCTAAAATAATCACGTGATTTTTTTTTTAAGGGCTCAACACACTTTTAAGAAAAAGTTAGGTAAAAATTACTTCTTTGATCTTTCCTCTAATTTAAGGTATTGGTATTGACATGGTGTTGTGAATTGTAATGATATTTATTGTTCGTAGTTCTGATCATAATTTTTCTTGAAAATTGATTAGGTAGTTAAACTAGTAGCTATATATATATATATATTAAACTTTTTTTTTTTAAAAACTAGGTTGACTGAACTCTCAGCCGTTTAAGGGTCCAACATACTTATTAATTAGGCTTATTATTCAAAATTTGAAGAAACAAAGATCAATGATCATTGATTTAAATTCTGATTATCATTTTGTGCTTAATGAATACTGAATAGTGAGTAGTGAATAGTGAATAGTGAACAGCACTCAATACTAATGGGGGTTTTTTTTTTTAACTTTTAACTTTTATTTTCACTGACCCAATAACCTAATAACTAAATTGGCGCTCTTTTAACCTTTTAATCAAAACCTATTCTTCTGTGGAATATTAGTTTTTGCATTGCCTCTTTGTTTTTCAACAAATGAAGAGATTAATTTGAAAACTTAAAAACACCCAAATTTTCACAACACTAGATTCGGTGAAAAATCAAGAAAATATCACTATAACTTGTAACTGTCAAGAAATTTAAGTTATAATATCATTAATTAATATATTTCCTTCTTTAGATATCGGTCTTAACTTTTTTTGGAACGACAATTACTAAAATTTTACATCAAAATTATCAATATTAAAGTTGATGGTATACCAAGAAACAAAAAATATCAAGGGAAATTAATAACTAACAATAATAGTAATGTTAAGACTTAGTAGAAGGTGAAATCTGAAAGTGAAAAACTTAGTAATCAGTATGTAAATTCATGAAGACATAGCGCCCACGAGAATGCGCTAATCGTTTAATTCATCTTACTTGTTGTTGTTGAATGTTAAATGTTCATTGTAAAAGGAAACCATTTGTTTTTCTATTATATAAAAGGTTTTATCCTATTAATTTTTTTAACATTTATATTATCACCAATACTTAAAAGTCATTATTTCTTTATTTTAGCCTAAATGAAAATCACTAATTTAATTTCATTGGCTTTAGCTACTACCAATTTATTGGTAAGCGCTTTAGATTTTGCATCTGTTAAAAAACTTGAAAATAATAATATCATTCCTGGTCATTATATTGTTCAATATTCTCCAAATGTTAATATTAATGGTAAATTAGCTAAATTGAAAAAGAAAAAGAGAAGTATTTCTTCAAATTTCAACATTAATCTTTCAGATTCTTCTTCAATTTCAGATTTTTCAACTGTTTTAGCTGATGATTTAAGCAATGAAGGTGTTGAAGGTAATTTATATCGTCAATTTAACTCTAAATTCTTTGAAGGTAGTGTTGTTTCAGTTAGTGATACTACCAATACTTCATTAAGTTTAATTCAAAATCTAGAATATGTTAGTAATGTTGTCCCTGTTACCATTTTTACTTTACCATCTGTTAAATTAGAATCATCATCTTCTGATTACAATGGTAAATGGAATCCACATTTATTAACTGGTGTTGACCAATTACACGCTGAAGGTGTTAAAGGTGAAGGCATTGTTATTGGTGTTGTTGACACTGGTGTTAACTATTATGAAAGTGCCTTAGGTGGTGGTTTTGGTGATGGCTACAAAATTATTGGTGGTAAAGGTTTAGTTGATTATAATTTTGATGTCTATAATCCTTCAAATATCGTTACCAATGATTCTGTTATTGACTGTGCTGGTCATGGTACCTTTGTCTCCACTATCATTCTTGGTGAAACTGAAGAAATAATTGGAGTTTCTCCAGATGCTAACATTAAGATGTACCGTGTCTTTGGTTGTAGTGATTCAACTACTAGTGATATTATTTTAGAAGGTCTTTTAGCTGCTGCTGAAGATGAAGTTGATCTTATTTCTTTATCATTAGGTGATGAACAAGGTTACACTATGCATTCATTATCCAAATTAGCTTCAAACATTGTTGATAGTGGTATTCCAATTGTTTGGGCTGCTGGTAACTCTGGTGAAACCGGTGCTTTCACTGGTACTTCAGGTGGTTCAGGTCAAAATGTTATTTCTGTAGGTTCTACTGATTCATCTCAAAGTGTTTACTTTTCATTAAAATTTATTGCTTTTCAATCAAATGATACTGATACAATCGTTGATTCTTATGAAACCTTTTATTATACTTTTGGTTCAGTTAAATCTAATTTAAACGGTACTTACCCAATCGACTATTATTCAAACTCTCCATGTAGATTTGATCCATTAGGTTATGCAAGTTACTCAGAACCAAAAACCAATGCTTCCATTGCTATGATCAGATATGATTCTTCTTGTGATATTGCACTCCAGTATGCTTATATTACTCCTGGTATGTACTACAATGTCTTGTTTGCTTTTGGATCTTCACCAATTTACCCATCTCAACAGCAAACTGATTATATTAATAACTTCTTAGAAGTTAACAGTACTGCTGCTGATTGGGTCCAAGAATACTCAGAAAAGGGTTATAATGTTTCTGTTATATTTGATAGTTCTGCTAATATTGAAACTTATGACACTTACTCAACAAGTGGTGGTCAAATTTCTTATTTTTCATCTTGGGGTCCAAGTTTTGAAAACCATTTTTATCCAACTGTTGCTGCTCCAGGTGGTCATGTTTATGGTCTATATGGTGATACTTGGGAAGTTGCTTCAGGTACTTCTTTCTCTACTCCATATGTTGCTGGTGTTGTTGCTTTATTCAAATCAAAAAATGGTAATTCTGTCTCAGCTAATGATATTGTTCGTCGTTTAACTTCCACTTCAAAGTTTAGATCATTATATGATAACATTGGTTCAATTGGTCCAGATCCTGATTTATACCACCCAATCCATCAACAAGGTGGTGGTTTAATTGATGCTTACAATTTTGTCAATCAAAAGACTACTTTAATTTCAGCTCCATACTTAGAAATGAATGATACTGATAACAGAGTTAATGAATTTACTATTGAATTATACAATGGTAACTCAGATTCAGTTACTTTCAAATTATCAACTCTTTCAGCTGTTACTGCTAATTTATTGAATTCTTATGGATCATATCCAGCTGGATCATTCCCAACTTATGATGAGTCTAAATGCTCAGTTAGTTTCTCATCTGATGAATTAACCATTGCTGCTGGTTCTTCTGACTCAATTACAGTTACTATTACTGAAGCTGAATCTTCATTCAACCGTTCAATCTTTGGTGGTTCGATTATTTTCACCGGTGATAACAATGAAGTTATCTCCGTTCCATATATGGGTGTTGATTATTCAAGTTTTGATTCTAACCCACTTCTTGATATCTTTTTTATGTGGATGGATCCTAATACTGGTGAATATTGGGATTTAGACAGAACAGATCATATTTTTAATTTATGGACAGAAGACTCTCCATGGGTTTACTATGGTATTGCTTCAGGTACTGATTACTTTTCTATCGATGTTGTTACTGAAGATTATGATATTAATGATGATTTCTCATGGCCAGAATCCAGTGAAAATTACTTAGGTCCAATCAGAACAGGTGCTTACGTCAGTGGTACTGGTGAAGGTTTCTCATATGGTTATTTCCCGATTGAATTCCCAGGTAGAATGAGTCTTGCTACTTATACTGCTTTAACTTCTTTAAATGATACAACTAGAATCCCATCTGGTAATTATAGATTATTGATTAGAAGTTTAAAGATGTTTGGTAATCCAGAAAAGATTGAAGATTGGCAAAGGGAATTATCAGCTGTATTTGTTAATTATGATCCTGAAGCTGATGCCTCTCTTTCATCTGAACAAAGTTCTTCAACCTCAACCTCAAGCTCTTCTATTTCATCATCTTCTTCTTCTACAGTCTCATCGTCATCAAGTTCAACCACCTCCTCATCATCAAGTGTTTCCACTAATACATTTACTACATTGACTACCGAAGCTGCTCCAACTGCTATCCCAACTGAAATCACCTACAGTTCTGATGAATCTTGTGGTTTATCATACTTTGATGCTACTGAGAATTTCCAAGTTATCAGCCCAGATGGTACTTCTAAAATCTTTGTTTACACAAGTTATGATGAAGAAACTGACGAGACTGATTTACAATTATACCTTGATTACACTGGTGC
>JAJMKZ010000495.1:0-14490 GCA_030564005.1 Ruyongia tratensis | reverse complement strand
CAACAAGCAAATGAAAATAAATTAACAGTTCCAAGAAGACCAAAATGGAATGAATCAATGACAAAATTTCAATTAGATAAACAAGAAAAAGAAGCTTTCTTAAATTGGAGAAGAGAATTAGCAAGATTACAAGAAAATAATGATCTTTTATTAACACCTTTTGAAAGAAATTTAGAAGTTTGGAGACAATTATGGAGAGTTGTTGAAAGAGCTGATTTAGTTGTTCAAATTGTTGATGCAAGAAATCCTTTATTATTTAGATCACCAGATTTAGAAAAATATGTTAAAGAATTAAATCCATTAAAAAAAAATTTATTATTAGTTAATAAAGCTGATTTATTAACAACAAAACAAAGAAGAGCTTGGGCTAATTATTTTAAATCTGTTAATATTAATTTCACATTTTTTAGTGCTTATGAAGCTAATCAATTATTAGAAAAATTAGAAAATGGTGAAGAAATTAATATTCAAAATAATGAAGTTGATGTTGATGAAGAAACAAGAATTTTAAAAATTGAAGAATTGGAAGAATTATTTTTAAAAGAAGCTCCAAAACCTTTAACAAAACCACCTGAAGGTCAAGAACCATTATTACAAATTGGTTTAGTTGGTTATCCAAATGTTGGTAAATCTTCAACAATTAATGCTTTAATTGGTTCCAAAAAAGTTTCAGTTTCTTCAACTCCTGGTAAAACAAAACATTTTCAAACTATTCATTTATCCTCAAAAGTATTATTATGTGATTGTCCAGGTTTAGTTTTCCCAAATTTTGCTTATACTAATGGTGAATTAGTATGTGCAGGTGTTTTACCAATCGATCAATTAAGAGAATTTACTGGTCCAACTCAATTAGTAGCACAAAGAATTCCAAAATATTTTTTAGAAGCTATTTATGGTATTGCTATTCCAACAAAATCTAAAGAAGATGGTGGTGATGGTATTCCAACATCTTTAGAATTATTAACTGCATATGCTAGAGCTAGAGGTTATATGACACAAGGTTTTGGTAGTGCTGATCAACCTAGAGCTTCAAGATATATTTTAAAAGATTATGTTAATGGTAAATTATTATACGTTCATCCACCTCCAAGAATTAATAGTAATGAACCTTTAACAATGGAAGAAAAACGTGAATTTAACAAAGATTTATATACAATTAATTCATTATCAGAAACAAGAAGAGATCAAATATTAGCAGCTTTACAAACAAAAGGTATAAAATTAGAAGATTTTGATCTTTCAAGAGATATTGAACAATTATCTTTCTCTTCACATATTGGTGGTAATGATAAAGGTAAATCAAGATCTGTAAATCATGGTGGTAAACAAGCTGCTATTTATAATGCTACTGAAGATTTAGATCGTGAATTTTTTAAAATGAACAATATAAGTGGTACTTATTCAACACCATTTCATAAATTAAATGCTCAAGGTGATAGTCATAAGAAACATAACAAAAAAAATAAGAAGGCTAATAAGAAGAAAGGTAATGCTGCATATGATGATAACTAATTTATTTATTTAATATAGTTACTCTTCTATTTCTTATTTCATATAATTATAAATTTTGGGGATAATTAATTTTATTTTGTTTTGCATATTTGGTTTTTACATATAATGAATCTTTACTGTATCAATTTTTTTTTTTTTATATATCATGTCATATTATATATTTGGGATTATAAAAATCTAATTAATTTAAAAACGTATATTAATAGTATCGATATTGTTATTACAAAGTTATATTGTTATTGTTTTCTATAATAAATATAAATTAAGAAAAAATATACAGCAGTAAAAAACAGAAATGAAAATAAAGAAAAAAACCTCCCCAGTTAATGCATGAGATGATATGTTAAAAAAATTATTTATCTATCTTTATAATTATAATTTAATTAAAAGTACAATAATTAAATTTATTCTTCATCAGATGATTCTTCGTCAGCTTCGTCTAACCATTTCATAAATGGTTTAGCAGCCTTTTTAACTTTCTTTGAAATATCTTTTGAAACATATCTCTTTGAAACTTTTGAACCCCAATCTTTTAAAACTGGTTCAGTAATAATATCTAATTCATAAAGCTGTAATAAAATTTTTGAAATTTTTGATAATAATTCTGGTTTATCTAAACCTAAGAATCTTTCAATACCACCTAAGAAGGCCTTTTCATGATTTGGAGTCTTTACTAATTTGGTCAATAAACCACTGTGTTCTTCAATTTCATCTACAATATCTTCATCAAATAAAGTTTGCGCAAGCACTTGAACAGTTTCAACATCATCAACAATCTTTAAATCAACACATTTCTTGTAAATTTCAACATCATTTGGTAATTCTGATTTATCATCACCAAATTCTAATAACCATTCACCAAATTTATCGAATTCTGAAGTTTGTAAGTCTAATGCTTCTAATTCTTTAGCTCTTTGTCTAACAGCTTCTTCTGAGACATCAACAGCCCAGTCATCATCATTAACAACTTGAGCTTCTGGTAAAGCAGAGGCTTCAGCATTAATCTTTCTTGTCAATACATCATCATCTGATTGATCACCTTCATCTTGTTTGGTTTCGGTACTAGCTTTTTGTTGCTTACCTGAGGCTAAATCTGAAATGGAAACACCACCACCAACAACATTGGCTGAAGCAGTAGCTGATTTCTTTGATTTTTTGTTATATGATTCAGGAGGATTCTTTAAAATGTATGATGATAATTTTGATCTTGGGTCAATAACGGTTCTTTTACCACAAGCTTTACAATCTCTAGTCATGGTTTCATCTTTAGCAATGACAATATCAGTTTCTGGATTCTTACAAGAACCACATAAAACAAATTTATTAATAAAACCATCTAAAGTATCTTGTAATTTGGCAGAATCATGAATACCATTAACAATGTAACGATCATTTTCTTCATTGATGGTAGTTTGAGCACCTAATTCAAAACCAAAGTATTTGACTAAGTAAGCTGGAGGTCTGTTAAGAGCACGAGCAACTTCACTCAAATTTAAGACAGCAGTTTTAACACCATTACCACGACCTTCAGTCTTTGATTGAATGGTAGGCATCTTATAACGGTAGAAAGGATCCGTGTTGTCACGGCAAATATTAACAAAAGACATGATGGGATTATTTCTTAATTATTCCTTTTATGATCTAATAGAATACAATAAATTCAAATATAATACTTCCAAAAACTTCAAATTAAATTATAAAATTTTAATGATGATGATTTTATTCAGTTTTTCACTTTTTCAATGTTTTTTTTTTCTTTCAAAAATTTTTTAATGAAATCCGACCAAATCGGAGTTGAATTCCGACCAACTTTTTAATATTTTTTTTTTTTTTTTTTTTGGTTTGTTGTTTTTGAATTAAAATCAAATAACCTCTTTTTTCTTTTTTAATTTTACAAATATCATATTAATTCATAAGAATCACATTCAATTACATAATAAATACATCATGTCAGCTGCTGTGAAAGAGAAGTTGTTGCAAATCCATAATTTGGGGCTATTTAATACCTTCAATGGTGAACAAATAGAGTCTACATATAAACTATTAACAGATTATTTAAAGCATAGTTCAACAAGATCAAAATTATCAGAAATTGAACATTATAATTTAATAGAGTTAAATTTTTACATTGCATTAATCATGGGTAAAGATAATGAAGCCAAAACAAACTTAGACAGATTAACAGATAGATTTGATGAGTCAAAGAGCCAAAGAATTTCAATATTGAAGGCAACTTATTTACAAGCTACAGTTGGACCAAAGACAGCATTTGAATATTTAGATAAATATAAAACAACTGAAGAATTATTATGTTTTAAAAAGAAGGTATCTATAAGTAAATCATTATTATCAAAAGAAGAATATATTAAAGCATTATTAAACTTTTTAGATTTTAGTCCTTTAGATACAGAAGCTTGGTATGAATTGAATGAGACTTATTATGAATTAGGACAATTCGATAAAGCTATATTTGCATTAAAAGAAATATTAATAATATTACCATTTGCTTATAATATAATAGTGAGAGTTGCTGAATTAGAATTCTTGAGTTATAAATCAACAGTTAATGATTCAAAACCACCCTCATATCAAAATTTAATAAATTCGTTAAAATATTATTCAAGATCTGTTGAATTATCATCAACGTATGTTAGAGGTTGGTGTGGTGTTTTTATTACTTCAGGTGAATTGATTAAAGTGATTGAAAATGATGAAAAGAAATTATCATTGTTATTAAAGAATGATAAAGATGCTATAAAAAATTATCAAAAATTAATCAAACTATCTGAAAAGAAGTTAAAAGAAATAATAGAAACTAAGGGCTCAACAAAAGAAAATTTGAAAGCAGCACAAGCTTTATTAGATGCATATTCTAGTTAACATTTATAGTTAATAGAAAGTTTAATGAAATAACACTCTTCATGATATTGTTTTGTAATTCTATGATAAGATAAAATATTAAACATATTACAAAAGATGAATTTATTTCACGAGATTGAATTATTCAATAATCAAGATATAGTTTAACTTTGAAATGACGTTTATAACAGATATATCAAAATTTCTTATTAGATATGGTGGTTCATAAGTCTATATGTTCAACAGAACTGAACTTCACAGGTAATTTAGATGCAATCCAATTTGGATCTCTCATCAATGATCTTGGGTCACCAACAAGTGGTGATATTTTCTTTGTAATATTTTCATAACTATCTTCTTGTTCTTTATATTCTCTAATGACTGTATTTTCTAGGAAATCAATATATAATCTTGTATCTCTTACTCTAAAAATAACATTATCAACTCTTAAAAAGAATCTGCAAAGTAATAATAATCTTTCTGGCATCACTCTAATTTTACAACTTAATACAGATATACCATTATCACCTAGTTCATCTTCATAAAGCATCATTTCATCAAAGAATAAAATTGGGTCAGGTCTCTTTAATTTATCAATTGGGATTTTTTTATCAATATCTTCAGTTGGTAATAATTGAGAATTATTTAATAAAGTACCTTTATAATCTGTTGAATAAGTCCAATCAAAAGGTTTCACTATACCTCTAACTTCATCAGTATTATGTTTTCTTGTACTAAACCATTCTTTGGAATATGAAACCTTAATTAAATCTTTACCTGTTGTATCAACTAAATCTAATGCATCTGGTGTATTAAAAGATATCGACCAATTTTTTACTTTATTCTTAACTTCAATTTTATTATGACCAAAAATCATTTCTGGTAAGGGTATACCTAATCTGTCAGATTCATGATCAATTTCATCACTACTTAATATAGGTCTTTTTGTTGTATATATTTCCCAATCATTGATTGATATTGAAGGTGTTTCTATTATTGGGAAATTTGCTACTGGTGATGGAATAATAACAGAACCACAATGAGCACATTGAGGATTTTTACAATTTTCATTATCATGGAAAGATGATGATTTAGCTGGAACAGAGACATTAACTTTTGTAATTGGTATAGTATTTGAACCAAATTTTGGAATTGGAGTAGCTGATGTTTCTAATGGTGGATCCATTGCTTCTGTATCAATGGGTTGTGTTTTAATACTTATCTTTGGTGAATTGGGTACTTTAAATTTAGTTAGATTACTATTGATATTAGCAGTTGTAATTGAGATTCTTGTATTGTTTTGATTAGTTGGGTCTCTAGCTCTAACAGTTCTTGCAAACATTTCTCTTGCAGAATTGATTTCAATGGTATTTATACCACTTCTACCTAATGGGTTATTGCTGGTGGCCATTGAGCTTGGGAATCTTGAGCTAGGTACACCAGTATCTCTACTTGGAGTAATGTTATTTCTCTGTTGACTCATTCTCAGATGTATTTAACCTTTTTTTTATAAAAGAATTTATATATCGTTTAGAAAGTTTTTTCAGAAAGGTGTCTTTTTATTTTTTTTTATTTTTTTTTCTTTATTTATTTTTTAGGTGGAAAATTAAAAACAAAGAAATTATTTATTTATTTATTTATTCATTTTATCACATATTTAATATTTAATAACTGATTTAACACAATGAAGATATTCAAGAGACCTATCAGTTCAATCTTTGTCTCCATAATAACACTATTTGCTCTTTTTTACTTTTTAAAAACAACAGAGACGTTAAATGATCCCAAACCAATAAATCCACTAATTGTTAACACAAACAACATTGTTAATTCTGATGAAATATCTAATGATCATGTATATAAAGAAGAAACAATAGTTGATTTACCTTTCATGCCACAAATGACTAATGAAACTTTAAAAGCTGAACTAGGTAACGCAGCTTGGAAATTATTTCATACAATATTAGCAAGATATCCAGATAAACCAACAGATGAAGAACGTGAAACATTAAAACAATATATTTATCTATTTGCCAAAGTATATCCTTGTGGTGATTGTGCAAGACATTTCATTCAGCTACTGAAAGATTTCCCACCACAAACTTCTTCTAAACAAATTGCTGCTGTATGGGGTTGTCATATACATAATAAAGTTAATGAAAGATTAGGACATCATCAATATGATTGTTCTCACATTATAGAAGATTATGATTGTGGATGTGGTGATGATGAACAAACACCTGATGATACTTTGCCTGATTCTTCAAATTTTTTACAATTTGAATTAGAAAAGGAAGAAAAACAATTAGGTGGTTAGTTAATAAGGTGAAATAAGATAACAATATATATATATATATCTGGGTATGATTTTTTCTAATGACTTTGTAACGTTTAACTAATTGTATTTATTTTGTATTTACTTCTGGAATTTATATACATATTTATATATCGTTGACTCATTTGGGAACCTAGTTATCATTACAAAATAATTTTTTTTAAAATGAGTATTAATAATTTATATTTAAACATTGAAACTAACTAAACTTACGAAAAACTGAACTAGAAATAATAATAACATTGAAAACTAGAATTGTGGTTGATATGAAAGAATTTTTTTTTTTAAAAAATAATGCTATAAAATTAAAATTACATTGGCTTTATCTTATTCATTATGAATGTCCATTTTTTAAATTAATTTTGATTGATTCAAAATTGATGATGATATTGAATCTCTTAAAATTTTGAATAAAAGAAAATAAACTAATGGTATATTTGTATAATATCAAGATGATATTACATTATTGTACAACATCCACCTGCATTCTCCATCTCTTTACTTTCACTCATCATTGAACCTCTCACCTGTTGATATTTATTAACTCTGAAAGGATTTTCATCTAATCTCATATGCCCCCAAATTTCTGGTAATGTATAATCTTTATGAGATTGTGTATAATCCATTATATTGAATGAAGCATTACTTGCATATATTCTATCTCTTGCTAAATTTTCTTTTAATCTCTCATTAAGTTCTGAGATTCTTTGTAATTTTAATTGTAATAATCTTTCTTGAAGATTAATCTGTCTTGAACTGGGCGAGTCTGTAATTTCTTGCGTCTGTATATCAGATTCTGTACTTGTGCTTTGATTATATATATTTAATAAAGGTGTTGTTGGTGGTTCTTCGTAGTCCATTATTTATGATTATTGAGTTAAAGTGAAATGTGTAACTCTTCCTTGGATGGTGTTTTAAGAAATGTCAAGAAAGATGTTTGAGTAGTAATTAGGTCTTTTAATGATTTCAAAAATCGTTAGATTTGTTTTTGAATAACTTATTTTTTTGTTTTATAAAATGATTTCTTTAAATTTTTTAAGATAAATAAATATTGAAGATAATTTTGAAAAAACGATGACTTTGATTTGTGAAAGTGAAAGAAGTATAAATTAATAAATAAGTATAGTTTTTATGATCTTTATGTAAATATTGATCATAAAGAAGTTTGAAATAAAGAAATAAAGAAAGAATACTTATAAATCTGCAAGTTGAAACCAATTAATTATCAGCCAAACTAGAAATGAAAAATTAATTTCTTGTTTGGGATTTTTAGAAGCCGTTACAGTTTATAACAATGAATGTACTAAATTATCTCAATTTATAAAGAAACACTGTTAATCGATCTTCAGTTTATTGCGTTTAATTTTTAAATATATATAAATATATATATATATATATTTAGTTTTAGTATATATATATATCATTAACTTTTCGTCAATTCAGTTATATTAATCAAAACTAATCTTGTATGAGAGGGTTTAAAAGAGAAGGTTTAAATTTTTATAACAATAGAATATTCCCAAATACTAATAATACTCAAAACTAAAATATTTTCAAAATAAATTGTATAAAATCGAAATAAAAACCTTTAATGTTATAGTATATTATATTATATTTAACAACATTAGGTACCGGTGATTGAACCTTTTGTATTCGTATTTAATTCAAAGATAATACCTTCAATGTACAAAAAGCGAGTGATGATGATACGCCTCAATTCATATTAAAAGTGCTTCTTTCGGGAATCGAAGCGGCCGAAAATTTTTTCTCAAAGTTCGGAGTTAATTTTCAAAGGTTCGGAATTAAATCCCATATCGGATTTAAAAAAAAAAAAAGTGGGTTGATACCTAAATGAAAACTTTACTATGAGAAACTTCAACTCTCCTTTACTTTCAGTTTGGTTATTTGTTTGATTCAGATAAAGGGTTATTATCAATCCAATCATTCAACCATCACACTCTATAAACTGATACTATTTAATTATGGGTAAAGACTTACTTAGCTGGAGCCTTTCCGCTTTGTTACTTATAGGTGGTTCAATTGGGTTTATGTAAGTAAATTTCCTACTAAACACTTTGATTGAAATACTACTAAATACTAACAATTATAGAATAGTAAGAAGAGTTCAAAGGCATCACTTATTGCAGGTGTAGTATTCTCAATTCTATATTCAATAGCTGCTTATCTCATAACGAAAGGTGGTGAAACTGCTTCAAAAGGTATAGCGTTTTCATTGTTAAATTCTTTAGTATTATTGATTACTGGAATAATCAGAGGAACTCCTTCAAAATTTACAAAACCTGTTCCTATAATTTTAACTATATTAGGTTTAATTAGTACATTCTATTATAGTTCTATATATTTCAATTGAAATGATGAATGATGAATGATGAATGATGAAATATAAGTGTTAATTAAATTAAAATAAATGTCGTAATATGAAATATTTGTAAAAAATGCTTTATCAGTAAACTTTAAAGAATTAGTAAATTTGGATCAACAAATTGATTTAACTAATTTCTCTAATAGCATTATTTCATTATATCATTCATTACCTTGAATTTTCAAAGTTTGGAGAAATCTTCGCTATCTCATAGTTTTAAAATGATTAACTTTGATTAATTATATAAATTAGGGGGTACATCCTCTTTTTGAATATTTAATTTAAATTTCCCATTTTTATCAATTAATTATAACAAATACATGTAAACAACTGAACAATGGGTCAACAAATCTCTTCAGAAGGTACACCATCTTATTTTATAGATATTCCAAATCAAGGTAAATTAGAAGGTAGTATTTTAAATTCAACAAAGTACAACAAACCATCAACTATTAGATTTACCAAAGTTCCTTATGCTTTACCAGCTACTGGTGAATATCGTTGGAGATTACCAAGACCAATTCCTGAAGACTATGATTATACAGGTAAATATAGAGAATATGGTTTACCAGGTTCACATCCACCAGTTTTAGATCCAAATTTCAATTATCCAAAAGAACCAACTACAGAAGATATTACTTATTTAAATATTTGGATTCCATCAGATGAATATAAAAAACCTAAAAAAGGTTGGCCAGTTTATTTCTATATTCATGGTGGTTGGTTACAATATGGTAGTAGTAATAATGAACATATTCATACAGTTGATATTTTTAATGGTGATTTTGATAAAAGTTTTATTTTAGTTACACCAAATTATAGATTAAATATCTATGGTTTTATGTGTTGTAAAGAATGATTAGAAGAAGATTCAAAGAATTCAAACTTTGGTTTTTGGGATCAAAGACAAGCTTTAGAATGGACTAGTAAATATATTAAATATTTTGGTGGTAATGCTGATCAAATTACTGTTGGTGGTATTAGTGCAGGTTCATATTCAACATTTTATCAATTAGCATATGAATTATATAATCCACAAGTTAAACAATTAATTAAACAAGTTGTTCTAAATTCAAATGGTGTTTGGTCACAACCAAAAACTTTTGAAGAATTACAAGATCAATTTGATGAAATTATTTCAAAATTAGGTATTGATTCAACACTTTCTGGTAAAGATAAATTAAAAGAATTAAAAAAATTAGATATTGATTTTTTAGAAGATTTTATTTTAACTTTAAAGATGCATACTTTTAGAGCTGTCACTGATGATAAATTTATTTCTTCTTCAATTTTAAAGGATATTGCAAGTGGTAAATTTGGTAAATTATTAAAAGATAAAGCAATTAAAATTTTAATTGGTGAAGTTAATAATGAACCATGGAAATATTCAATGTTATATACACCAAAGACATTAGAAGAATTAGAAATTCAAATTGAAAATTATTATACTAAGAAAATTGTACCTACATTATATGATCTTTACACTGTTAATGAAGATTTAAAAGAACCTATTGAAGCTGAAAATTTAAGAATTAAATTTGGTGAAATTGTTGGTGATGGTCAAGTTTATGTATCATCAAGAGGGTTCATTAATGCTATCACTGGTGAAGGTGGTGTCGATCCAAAAGATATTTATAGATATAAAAATTCATATAGAGCTGAATATGTCACAAAAGCTGTTCCAAAAGAATTAAAGGTTATTCATGCTGCTGATATGCCTCTTTGGTTCTATGCATTAAGAAATGGTGCTACTGAAGAAGAAGGAAACTTTATGAAAGAATTCTTTGTTCCATTTAATGATTTCTTAACTTTTAATTTTGAAAAGATGTCCCAAAACTGGCCTTCTGGTGATGTTACAAAGCATCGACATTTCAAACCAGATGGTAGTTTTACTTATGAAGATGATGAATACTGGGATTGGTCAATGAAGGTTATCAAAGAGGTTTATAAAGCTCAATTAGAATAGATTTGTATAAATAACATCAATCAAATCATCTTTAATTAAAAAAAAATATTGTATAATCCCTTTTGGTGCCACCCCATTAAAAAAGAAAAAGAAAAAAAAAATTGTTAGGATAAAGTTGGGCTCTTATTTCTTCTTAAACCAATAACAATTAAATATCAAACCTATTAATCATGACATCTACAATAGATCAAACTACAATAGATAAATATGTCACTCTTGGAACACAATCTAAACCAAAAACTTTTTGGGAGAGATGGAAAATCATTCTCTTTGGATCACAATTTGAAAATTTATTAGTAGCTGATGAATCATTTAATCAATTCAATGGAGAGTTTCAAATTATTAAAGGTATAAAAGCACATGTTTTAAAACTATTCAATAACAATATAGAATTAGAATTTGTATCAAAGAAACCTCTACTGGTGTTTATACATGGATTAGGTGGTCAATTGAATCAATTTGATGAATGTTTTAATTATTTTCATAATCAATTAAATTATGATGTTTTATCATTTGATCTATTAGGTTTTGGTAAAACATATTATCATACAGATTATTCATTAGATTCATTAGTATTATTTAGTCAAGAAATTATAAAACAAAATATAGAAGATGATTTAAATAGAGAAATAATATTAATTGGACATTCATATGGTTGTGAAATTTCAATGGAATTAGGAAATAAAAATAAAGAAGATAATGGATTAAATATAATAAAGACAGTATTAATCACACCACCAAATACTAATAGAGATGTGATGTTTAAACATAAAGTATTACTTAGAATTATGAATTATTTCCCAATGTTACTTGATTTTATTAGAAAATTTGATAGATTAAAGAATCTTCAATCAAAATCATTAAATAGAATTATTATATCACAAGAGAATTATTTTAGATTAAAACAATTTAGAATTAATATATTATCAAATTCTAAAACATTGATTAAATATTTATATCATTATAAAAATATAAAACCAAATATTACTAATGTTAATAAAACTTTAATTATTGATGCAGATTCAGATAAAGTTACAAGTTTTGGAGGTAAATCTTATAATGAAGTTACAAATTATATTGTATTACATGGTGGTCATAATCTGATGTTTGATGCTTATGATGAGTTGAATCAAAGAATTTATGATTTTATAAGTTCAAATAATTAATTAACTAATGAATTTTTAATACTCAAAAAAAAAAATTGAGGGCATTACAGATAATTTTTAAACGTAGCAAAAAGATAAATTTAAATTTAAATTCGAATTCAAATCATCGTCGATATTAAACTATAGTTATTGCCTTTTTATTTAATCTACAAAGATACCAAATAAATAAATACTCATCATATTGTTTTAAAGGTTTAAAGTAAAATTTATATAATCTGCTTAGTCATCAACATTTTTTTCTTTGAGGAATTTTTTAGGGAAAATTCTTTTTGTCCTTATTTTATATTTATTAACTTAAAATCAATATCAATTACAAAAAATGGTATGTAGTATTGATAAAATTAATGATTTAATTAGATTTCAATGATTGTTATAATTAAATTTGGAATTTAATTTTAATTTTAATTTTTAATTTTGATTTTTTTTTATGGGAAAGAGAGACTAACATTATGTATCTTTAGGAACATCCTTCATATACTTTATCAGGTTTATTACTAGTTGGTGGTGTTATGGGTTATATTAAAAAGAAATCCATCCCATCATTAGCTGCTGGTGTTGTTTTCTCAGGTGCTTTTGCCACTGCTGGTTATCTTTTAAAGAAAAATGCTGATTGGGGTTTAGAATTAGCACTTGGTTCATCTTCTTTGATTTTAGCTGCTGGTATTTCAAGAGGTATTCCAGTTGGATTTAAAAAACCAGTTCCAGTTATTTTAACAGTTTTAGGTCTTTTAAGTACTGGTTATTATGGTAAAAAGTATAATGAATTCTATCCAATGTTTTAAAGATTAGAAAAATATTTTATAAAATTATTAAAAAATTTACAAACCTCTGTACATAAATATAATTTAATATAAATTTATAAAATATTATAAATTATTTGTAACATTAATCACTCTTAGGGGGCAGCAAATATGGAAATTTTATTTTATTTTTTTTTTAACAATAACATTATAAACCAAATATTTCACTGAATTTTTAGGTTTTATATTATATTAGATTAAAAAGATGACCAACTTTTAAATTTATTATTTTGATTATTTATTGCTATTAAAAACTTGTATAATAATTAATGGTCTTCAATTTATTAAATATAATTAATATCATTTATTAAGTTTTAACATTTAATTGAAGTAAATGAGAATAAACTATTTATTAAATTTCTCATTTCATTTATTAGTTTAATTAATGAATAATTGAGCCATCCATATAAATGTGAAAAAGGAGTGAAAGACTTAAATGTTTATGGATATTAAGAGATAGATTATATCAAACCATTTCAAATCATAACCATAACATGAATAAATGCAGTTTAAGAAACTCACTGTAACAGACAAGACGATTCTGTAAATAGTTAGTTGTAGTAATCAACCCACACAAAGCTTACAATTTTGTTTTTGCTTTGCTCAGTTTTACATCAGAACACCAGGACGTCTTTTTAGACTGACGCTTTTTATTTAATTTAAAACTTTATAATTATCATTAATTTAATTTATTGTTTCCTTGTAATTAGAGCATTCTTTATTACTACAATGATTAAATGATTAAAATTTAAATATATAATTAGGTATAAAATAAAATTGAATTTTCATGGGATTCCCAATCTTTTTAATAATAGAAAATTAGAATGCAAATATATAATATAAAAAAATAGTATCATCATCAACAAGTAACATTAACATTGATAGTGTAGTTTAATAAGATTTGTAAAATTGATATAAGCCAGCAGCATTTAACACAATAGTAATTAGTAATTTAACAATAGTAATATTAGTAACAAGTAACGGTTTGAGCGTTTTTTTTAAAAAAAAAGCAAAGTAATGTTGGTTCATAAATCATTAAATCAATAGCATAAATATACCAGATATTCATAATAATGGGTATGATATGCTTGATCTTCTACTTGAAGGAGCTTCTTTAATTGTACTTTCATCACTAGAGATTGGTGAAACACTTGGAATGATGAAAGGTTTTGAAATTTGTGGAGCTAAGAATAAAACTTCTAATTTTTGGGCCATTTTTGATTTATATATGTGATTGATTTGTAAATTTAATTTAATTTAATTTAAATTGATTATAAGATAATTGTGAAAGTAAAAGTTTAGAAAAATTAGAGGAAAATAATTGTGTTTATATAGTAGTTTATTAGTCATAGAGGAGGTCATTTAGGTGGGCTGCACTCCAGATTTTAAAATTTTCAATTAGCTTGAACCAAATTTCTGCCTAGCTGTTGGGCCCAAGTCCGCCTAGAAATCTCTGCCTAAACTCGTTT
>JAJMKZ010000494.1:0-14517 GCA_030564005.1 Ruyongia tratensis | reverse complement strand
CTTAATAAAACATTCTGTAATTGTTCTCTGCCCTTAACATTCTTCCACATTTCATGTCCTCCATCAATGATCTTCCATTCAACTGTATTTGTAGATATCTTGGTTAATAATCTTTGCCAATTGCCCCAATTCAATGATTCCTTTATTGTAAAATCTGACGAGGCTATTGAAATTGGAATATCTTTTAACGTTGTTTTGGAGTTTAAAACTTCATTATATGATAATACTGATGCACTTATTTGTTCTTGTAATCTTGCTCTTAAATATTTTCCTTGTAAATGCATATCTTTACCAAATATTCTATCCTTAGAACCATGATGTCTAAATAACCATGAAGATTGTGTTGATAATCCTAAAGGTGAAAAAAATCCCTTAATCCAAAGTTTAAACCCTTGCTTTGAACTCATAGATTCAATTGATGTTGGTAATGGTTCATTCTTTCTTGAATTTTTATTTGGATTTCTTAATAATAAATCTTCATGCCATGAATCAACTAATAAAATTGAATCAATATTAGGTAAATTTCTTGATGCAAATACTTGTGAATATAAACCTCCAATATCAAATCCAACTAATAAAAATGGACCATGAATCTTTAATTCATGTAATGCTTCTGTTAATAAATCACTAACTATAGATAAACTAATTGGACTTGGTGAACTATCACTAAATCCATAACCTGGTCTATCATAAATACAATATCTTTGAATTTGATTTAATTGATATAACTCTTCAACCCATTCACTAAATTCTTCATTTGAACCATGACCAGATTCTAATAATATTATTGGTTCACTTGATGGATCTGAAGTTTTATTATAAACATCACCATGACAAGATACATGTAACTTAAATCCATTTTCTTCAACCCAAACTTTTTCACCCCATGGTTGAACTCTTAAAATATCAAATGTATGTAACATTACATTTAATGCAATTAATGAAACATAAATTAAGATAATTGATTTCATTACATTTCTTATTAATACAATTACCCATTCTAATAATGTTCTTCTAGTTTCAACTCTACCTGTTAATCTAATTTCTTCATGAATTTTCCCCTTTTCAACTAAATATTCTGCAAATGATGTAAATAATGTTATAAATAAACACCAAATTGAACATGCAAATCCAATTTTTCCTAATTCTTCTCTTTGAAATAATAAAAATAATAAAATTACAAATGATAAAACACCAGCTGTTATATAACCTAATAATCTTTCAAGTTTTGAAGGTATACTGAAGAATGTTAATGTTGAAGTTGTTGTAAATAAACTAATTAATATAAAATTAATTTCTAAAAATGAACGTCCTCTATTATTTAAACCAGGAATTAAAACAAAATCTGATAATAAAAGTAATATAAACCAAATTGTTGAAAAGAATGTGGCAAAGTTTAATGCAATTTTAGAAATTTTGACATTCGATACTGATAATGGTGTAACACCAGGATCATCTGGTGATAGTAATGGTTGTCTTTCAGGATCTGTACTATATACACGAGATGTTGGTGCTGTTGTTGAACCATAATTAGTATTGCTATTTGTATCTGAATCTCTAGTACCACCTAATGTTCTTGTATGGTTTGCATATTCAGGGGGAGAAGGTGAATTCAATGGTGTTGACGATGATAATGGATTCTGAATTGAATCATAATCTGGTGTATTTGACATAATTTAATGTAAGATGAATATAAAATGGTATATAATATTAAAAAGTAAAATAATAGCAATCTATAATTTTATAAGGAAAAGATAAAACCAAAATAAGAATCACGTGAAACTACACGTGACTAGAAATATATTAAAAAAAAAAAAAGAATCCAGGCGCAAAACAAATTTTTTTTAGGCAGAGAACCCTCACTCCCCCTCAGTAAATTTAGGTGGACAGTTAACAATGAGCTAAGCAGAAATCCAATGAGGTTTAGGCAGAGGCAATCGATAATTTTAGGCAGAGAATTTTGTTATTTTAATTACTTTTCAAAATTGACTAAAATAAAAACAAACACCAAAATAGTTTAAAACTAATATAAAAGAGATTGGATTATAAAAAAAAAGTGGTATAAAGTATTAGAAAGAATGGATTCAAACCAATTTGATCCTACTCCAAACCTCACTGTGCCCAAAGGGATATCTATTACACAACAGTTGCAAGCCTTAAAGGAAGAGTACAAGAACGGTATTTTAACTGAAAAGGGATATCTTACAAAGAAGATGTCAATTATATCTGCAAAAACTCAAGGCATAACGAACACCTATAACAATCTACAGTCAAGTACATTGACTTCAGATTTAAGTGGAAACAGTAGTGATTTCTTTCATTATAATAATCAAACTCCAAAACTTCATGCTAGAAATCAAAGTCTAGCTTCAGGTTTAACAAAACTTTCAACTGATAATGATTCTTTTAGACAAATAGATAAAGAATCCTTACTACCTTCTGAAGATACTGAATTACAAAGACCTTTAGATCCAAGAATAATAGCTGATGGAAGTGATGGTGGAAATTTTGATACTTTGGCTTCTATTTTAAGACACCGTAGTAGTACATATCAACGTGAAAATGCATTTCAAATGGTTGATTCAAGAGGTAAAGAATCTGCTTCAATAAGTTGGGAAAAATTATATTCAAAAGCTGAAAAAGTTGCACAACAAATAAGAGATAAATCAAGATTATATAAAAATGATAGAGTTTGTCTTATTTATCAAAATATTGAAATTGTTGATTTTACTGTTGCATTGTTTGGTTGTTTTTTAGCTGGTGTTGTAGCAGTTCCAATTACTCTTGATTTAAGAATTAGTGAAATTATTCAAGTAATGACTACAACTCAAGCTCATCTTTGTTTGACTTCAGATTCAGTATCAAAATATCTGGAAAAAAGTGTAACTGCAACTTCAAAAGTTAAATGGCCAAAAGGTTTAGAATTTTGGAAAACTACAGATTTTGGTACTTTTTATCAAAGCAGAAAGAAAGAACCTCCTGCTTTATCTGTACCTGATATTGCATATATTGAATTTGTTAAGTCTCCTGATGGAGAATTAAGAGGTGTTGCTGTCACTCATAAAACAATAATGAATCAGTTAAGTTCATTATCAAAAATTTTATCATCAAATCCAAATTTAGAAGGTAAAGCTTATAAAAGATCTGACATTTCATATCAAAAAACTAGAAATGTAATGTTAAGTATTTTAGATCCAAGAAAATCTGTTGGTTTAATTGCTGGTACTCTATTGAATGTTTATACTGGTAATTTAATGATTTGGACACCTGCAAGTTTATTAGATATTGCTGGTTTATATGCTCATATTATAACTAAATTCAATGTTACTGTTTTATTAAATGATTATTTAAGTTTGAAACAAGTTGTTTATAATTATCAATCTTTTCCTCACTATACACAAAAATTTTCAAAAAAAGAAGTTGATTTTTCAAAATTAAAATGGTGTTTAATTTATACAAGTATTGTTGATGGTGAATTCCATGAAATTTTACAAAATAGATGGTTAAAACCTTTAGGTTGTAAACATGCTGGTAACGTGGTTGCTCCTCTTTTAACTTTAAGTGAATTTGGTGGTATGATTGTATCAATGAGAGATTGGTTAGGTAAAGAAGATAAATTAAATACAACTATAAATGAAACATATAATGAAGATGGTGAATTAGAACCAATAAATACATCATCAAATCTGTCTGAATTATTAATTGATACCAAATCCTTAATGACAAATACAGTTAAAGTTATAACTGATCGTCCAATGTCTGTTACTGATATTAAATTTACAGAACAATTACGAATTGGTTCTTTTGGTTTCCCATTTCCTGATGCAACATTAGCTATTGTAAATCCTGATTCTTGTTATTTATCTGGAAAGTTAGAAGTTGGTGAAATTTGGATTGATAGTGTTTCATTACCTGGTGGATTTTGGGGTACACCTCAAGGAACTGAAAAAATTTTTCATGCTCAATGTTATGATCATCAAGGTCTTTTAGGTTTACAATTTTTAAGAACAGGTCTTTTAGGTTTTATCTTTAATGGTAAAGTGTATGTCTTAGGTTTATATGAAGATAGAATTAGACAAAGAATCACTTGGTTAGACAGAGATAAACGACCTAATAAAATAAACGAAATTGAATTCAAGTATAGTTATCATTATTCTGATCATTTAACTTATACTTTAGTTAGGGCAATTCAACAAAAAAGAGTCAGTGATGCATCTGTCTTTGATGTTTTGATTAATAATGAATATCTTCCAGTTGTATTAGTTGAAAGTCCTTTTGCAACTCCTTCTCAATCAGGTACTGTTGATATTGAAGAATTAGATTCCATTGCTAACAAATGTTTTTCTGCTTTAGAAAGATACAATAATGTTAGACCATACTGTATATTGATCTTACCACCAGACTCATTACCAAGAACAATCAAGAGTGGTATTCCTGGTATTGCAAACATGCTTTGTAAAAGATATTTCATTGAAGGTGATTTAAGATCTGTTTATATCAGATTTAATATTAGAAGAGCCATAACAGAAATTCCAAGATCTAAATATTATTTAGATAGTATTTGGGGTACTACAGTCTCCAATTTAAGGACTACATCATTAAGAGATTCTGATGACCAATATTCAGGTCTTGATTATAGAGATACATCGATTGATGATAGAACTAGTAAATCATTAACAGATTTTGAATCAATAGTTGATATTTTGAAATGGAGATTAAAGAACCAAGGTGATGAAGCTGCATTTTCATTAGGTTTGAACCCAAAAACTATAACTTGGAAAAAGTTTGATGCAAAAGTCTCTGGTATTATACAATTGATTTTAGAAAAATATAAAAAGTTTAAAATGAAATCAGGTGAAGTTGTAGGTTTAATGTTTACATTATCTGAAGATTTCATTGCAACTGTATTTGCTTGTTGGTTAACAGGGTTAATTGTTGTGCCGTTGAATGCTTTAGATCCAGACAGAGCCGCTGAAGATATTCCAAATTTTCTTCAACTTCTACATGATCTTAAGATTTCTACAATTTTTGTTAATCATGATGTAGAAAGTCTTTTGAAGAACAAACAAATTACCTCATTGCTAAAGGATAATTCTACTTTCAATAATTTAAAGGTAAGGAGTACAAATAAAATCAAATCATCATCTACTACTGTTGCTGCTCAACAATCAAGAATTGAACAATATTTCTCATTATCAAAAGTTGTTAAGGAGAATTCTGATGTTTTAATGTGGGTTAATTATGATCATAATGGTATAAGATCAATCATGACCTTCAACCATAAAACAATTTCAAGAATTTGCAAGATAATGAAAGAAACATGTCAAGTACAAAGTAAAAATCCTGTTCTTGCATGTGTTCGTCATACCACAGGTATTGGTTTCATTCAAAGTACAATTATTGGAGTTTTTATTGGTTCAACTACTCATATTATCACACCTATTGAATTTGCTTCCAATACATCACTATTTTTCTCTGCACTACAAAAATTCAAAATTAAAGATGTTTATATGACTCCACAAATGTTGAATTATGCTTTGAGAAATGTAAAAGAAAAGGATTTCTCATTGGAAAAAATTAAAAATTTAATGATTAGTTATGAAGCTAGGCCTGATGTTAATTTAACTAAGAATCTTACTCTTGCATTTTCCTCAACAAAATTAAATTCATCTTCAATTTCTTATGTTTACTCAAATATCTATAATCCAATGATTACTTCAAGATCCTATCTTTCATTTGATGCTATTGATTTATGGCTTGACCCTGATGCATTAAGATTAGGTATGATTACAATTGTTAACCCATCAAACAATCCCAATGCTATTCATTTACAAGATTCTGGTATTGTTCCTGTTTGTACCCAAATTGCTATTGTAAACCCAGAAACAAGAAAACTTTGTAAAGTTGGTGAATATGGTGAAATTTGGGTTTGCTCTGAAGGAAATATTACGAACTCAATTAAAAAGCTCGGTGAAGAATCTGATATTAGAAATTATCAACTTGGTGCTAAAATTAAAGGCTCAAACTCTGACTTATCGTATATTAGAACAGGTGATTTGGGTTTCTTACACAATGTCTCAAGACTTGATAAATCTAATAAGGTTGATTTCCAACCTTTATTTGTTCTAGGCCCAATTTGTGATACTTTTGAATCAATGGGTCTAATGCATTTTGCTATTGATGTTGAAAATACAATGGAAAATGCCCACAAAGATATTAGAAATGGAGGAACATGTATCTTTAAAGCTGATGGTTTTATTATTGCTGTTATTGATACTTCAAGAGCTAGATTCTTGTCATCACTTGTACCAGTTGTTTTTAGTAGAGTGTTACAAGAACATGCACTTTTTGTTGATATTGTTGCTTTTACATCTCAAGGATCATTCCCATATTCAAGATTAGGTGGTAAACAAAGAAGAATAGTTGTTGATCAATGGTGTAAAAAGAAATTAGGTATCCAAGCAAAGTATGGTATACATCATGGTGAACGTGACTTGATTAAAACAATTCATGATATTGAGAGTGTAAACTATGCTGTATCAATGGGTACATTTCACAGAGACAGTACTGATATCTCAATTGAAAACTTACAGAGTAACAATTCTGAACAAACCGGTTATTCTTCTGAAATGTTTAATGAATGATCTATTATGATATTTTCTTTCTTATTTACTTGTTTTATTAACTTAATATACTTTATTATAATGCGAAATGTACAAAAAAAGAAAAAAATAACAATGTAGAAACAGCAAACTATGTAAACATTCTATATTATTTATGTAAAGATCTAGTTATTTTGATAATAATATTAAACTAACGACGACGAGGTCTCATTTGTGCTATTCTTCTCCCTGTTCTATTTCCACTTGGAGTTACCTGAGGTGTTTCACCACCATTGAATCCCCCAAATACTTGTGCTGGAGTTTGTGATTGCTGTTGAGCATTGACTGCTCCAAATATTTTAGATGGATCTGATACATTATTTCCTCCAAAATTGAAGTTAGGTGCTCCAGAAGATAAAGGTGTTGAGGAAGCGCCAAATAGATTTGCTGAACTTCCGAATGCTGAATTTTGTGCAGGATTTGGAGGTGCTTGGAAGTTAAACATACCACTTGGTGTGCTTTGATTAACAAGCTGTTGAGGTTGACCAAATACTGATGAAGGTGCTGGTGTTGATGTAGCTGGTGCATTGAAACTGAAAGCAGATGAACTATTACTTGATGGGGCACCAAAAACATTAGAAGGGTCCTTTGGAGCAGTAACACTACCAAATTGAAATACAGAAGGTTTTGGCTGAACAGCATTACCACCCATATTAAATTGGAAAGCATTACTTGAACCCAATGTAGAACCTTTGCTACTATCACCTTGAGAAGTAAAACCAGAATTTGTATTTGCAGTAGAACTTATAGATGAACCGAATGGTTTCTTAAATGATGGTTCATCTTCTGATGTTGTTGGTTTTGTAGAATCAAATGAGAATCCAGATTTGTTTGATGTTGATTCTGTAGGTTTAGAGGTAGTGAAGTTAAAGCTTGGTTTATCAGTAGTGTTTTTAGAAGCTGTAGTGGAACCAAATAAATTACCAGCCCCAGAAGCTGTACTTGCGCTCCCAAATGAGAATGGTTTAGATGCAGGTTCTGATGTTTTGGTTTCACCAAATACTGTTGATGGTTTATCATTATTAGTAGTTACAAGTGATGATCCAAATGAAAATGATGGTTTGGAAGCAGTAGAACTAGGCTCAGAAGATAATGGTTTATCTGCCTTAGCATCAGAAGTTAAATTTGTGGTAGTGGAAATGGTATTAGAACCAAATGAGAACGCAGGTTTTGGAGAATCAGTTGCTGTAGATTTTGGTTCTGTGGAGAAACTAAACACTGGTTTATTTTGATCATCTTTCTTTTCCTTATCGACTAATGTAGAGCCAAATAATGATGTTGAACTTGATGAACTTGTTGGAAGGTCAGCTGGTTTTGATGAGCTACCAAATGAAAATGCTTTAGGCTCAGTAGTTGTAGCAGGTGCTGTAGTTGTTGTGGAACCAAAAGAAAAACCTGTTGCTGGAATCTTAAATACTGCTGGTTTTTTAGCAGCATCTGATTCTTCAGCAGCGGCAGTAGATGATGTAATGGAACCAAATGAAAAGGCTGGCTTTTTAACTTCAGTTACTTCATCTTTCTTGGATTCAGATTGTCCTGATGGTGATAAAGAAGGTATAGCTGGTTTAGAAAATGAAAAAGAAGGTTTATCCGATGATGTAGAGTCGTTTGGTTGTCCAAATAAAGAGACTGGCTTATCTTCTGCTTTTTTAGTTTCATTAGATTTTCCAAAAGATAACTCCGGTTTCTTTTCTTTTGATGATGATGATGATGATGCAAATAATGATTTTGAAGGTGTTGATTCTGTAGTTCCAAAAGAAAAACTTGGTTTACTTGGTTCTGCATTATTTAATAATGAAAATGCTGGTTTATCTTTAGACGTGGTCTCACCAAACTTAAATGCAGTTGTGCTTGGTTCTTTATCTTTAGAAGGTAATGATGAGCTAAGACTGAATGATGGTTTACTAACTTCTTCACTTTTTTGTGATTTATCTGAACTTAATCCAAATATTGGTTTAACTGGTTCAGTTTCTTTTGTGATAGAATCACCAAAGATAGGTTTAGCAGTTTGTTCATCTTGCTTAGCAGCTTTAAAAACAGGTTCCTTTGATGTATCAGATGTATCAAATAGGGAGAAAGCTGGTTTTTCAGCTTCTTTTGTAATCTGTGTAATTTTAGCTTCGTCTTTTTTGGGTATAACTAAATCACTCTTGTTATTACTAATGAAATCAAAGCCAGCACTTGGACCCGATGCAATAGCTTGTATCGTCTTTGGCTTTGATAAAAGACTTAGACTTTCAGAGTCATTCTTCTGAGATGATGGAAATACAATTTGTTTAGCAGCTTTATCACTGTCATCACCTAGTTCTGATGCATCATACATTATAGCACCTGAAAAGACCCCTGAATTTGTCAATTTTTTAGCCTTTTTAGTGACAATTATTGAATTTGAAGCTAATGCATCTGGTGAAATAATTTCTACTGTTTGAGTGGATGCTTCTACCATTTTAGGTTGACTTCTTTGGGTTGAATGACGTTTAATAGAAGGAGAATCATAAGATCTTTGGTTGTATAACTGTGATTGTCTCCATATTTGTCTTTGTTTAACAAGATCAAGTCTTTGTAATGGATTTAAAGGTATCACTGGAGGTCTATAGTTATATTTAGCAGGCTCTGGGCTCTCAGGGGACAATGGTCTTTTCTCTCTTGGAGTTGTTGATTCTGTTGCATTTTTTAGTATAGCGACAGCGGATGATGAGTTTGAGGTTTCTGAAGAAATAAGAACTCTTGGTCTCTTCTTCAGCTGTATAGAATCATGGGTAGTGTCTAAATCAGACCTTTCCCTCTTTTGAATCATTAGTTATTGTAGCTTTTATTGAATGTAATAGTGATGAAATAACTGTCCCAATTTGTTTGTTTTGATTTTAATTTATTAATTTTTTTCAAAGCCCATTACCCGTTTTTCTCTTTTGGTATAGTAATTTCCTCGGCATGCCGTCGGTAGTTATAACAACTTATGCGATAATAAAATTATTCTATTATTATTAATTATATTAATACCTATTAATGAATCATTCATTAAGTTATAAACTAAGGCTTTTATTTGATTTAATTTAATTTAATCTAATCTAATTTAAGTCTCTATTAGAGTTCCTGTTTTTAAGTTTTTCTAATTGTTCTTTTGTTAATTTAATCATTTCTTCTAAATCTTGATCATTAATACTCTTTTGTTCAATTCCTTTATGATCATTATTATAATTATCTAAATCACCCACATTATTACCATTATCAATATTATTAGATCTTTGATTGATCCAATCCCAAATTTCAACCTCTGAATCATCTCTTAATCTATTGTCTTTAGCAGATTCAATAGAAGGAACAATCAGATATTCTTCACCATTGATCAGTACCTTAGAGATCTTATTAATCTTAAGATTGACATCATTGGTATCTCTCTTTATGTAATATCTGCCCAACAAAATCAGCATTATAACTGAAAATACTATCATAACTATATTTAACTGAGATGAACTTATTTGATAAGCCGAACGTTCTTTCATTTGTTCTTGTAAGAGTGGACTTTCAATCTGTGGTTTAGGATTTGAATCTTCAACAATAGATTTTCTCTTCTTTCTCTTTCCAGATTTACCACTTATTATAATTGATTTTAATTCACCAAGTAAAATTGAAATTGATTCCTTCTGACCATCAATTGAACCTTTTTCAATTTGTGATTTAATCCAACTCTTACCTGTCCAATCAATTGATGTTGAAACTAACATTTTTGTTGAATCATTTTCTGCCCATGATAAATAAAACTGTGTTTTAACAGAAAATGAAGAACCTGAAGGAACATCTGGTGTTTGAATAGTTTGCTGAACATGGATACATTTATTTAAATCATAACTTTCGATTGTTTCTGTAATGATACATTTGGTTTGTTTTGGACCAATTGAATTTCCTAATGGTTTAATATAACTAAATTCTCTCTTTTTATTAACAAATTTAGGAAATGGTGACGTAATTTGAAAATTCTTTTGTTTAACGATAATTTGATTATAATATGATATATTATCACCAAATAAAATTGAAAATATCGTACCTAATGGAGCATTTAGAACTTCTTCAGAAATTTGAATGTCACCAGGTTTAGCAACATAATCACTAGATGTAGGTTCATGATGTTGTGGACCAACGGTTGGTAAAGATGAAACTTCTTCTTCATCTTCTTCTTCAACAACAGTTGAGCTTAGAGCATCTGAAGAATTTGAATTAAAATGTTCTTTAAAATCATCAATCATAATTTCAACACTTGATTTTTGACCATCAATTGAGCCTTTTTCAACAGCTGCTTTAATCCAACTTTTACTAAACCATTTAATATGAGTAAAAACTTCAACTCTTGTTTTATTATTATCAGACCAAGAAAAATAAAAATTTGTATAAACTTTAAAAGAATTACCAGATGGAACATCAGGAGTTGAACTAATTTGAGTAACTTTAATATAAGATTTGTAGTTTAAATAATCAATACTTTCAGTAGTATTACATTGTGTTTCCTTTGGACCAATTGGGCCACTAAGTGGTTTTTTATAACTAAATTCTCTTTTATTATCAACAAATGATGGGACTTGACTAATATTAAGATTCTTTTGTTTCTTTAATAAAGAAGCTGTGTTTTCAATAAAATATTTATAAACCTTTGGTAAAGGAGCTGAAATAATTCCTTGTATTAGTTTAGTTTCACCTTGATTTTCTTCATATTTTGGTTCAGTTGGTGAATGTTTAGTTATTTCATTCTTTGATTGGTCTGCATCATCAGAAATATTAGCATTTGAACTATCATCATGATTAGTCGAATTATTTCCCCCATCATTTAAATCATCTATATCTGAACCCGATGAAGTATCATCTTCATCATATGCATCATCATCATCATCATCGTCGTCATCGTCATTGTCACCATCATCATTAGTATTATCTGAATGTGATTCTAAATCCATTTTGAGATTAATATTTTCAGGATGTCTTTCAGTAATTGATCTATTCCAAACTTGTGCAATTAAATCAAATGTTGTATCTCTTGATAAAAATGAAACAAAAGTATATCTTTTATGTAAAGTTTGAACTAAAATACCATTTGGAAATAAACCAACAGTTGTCTTTTTTTCAATAGATATGATTTCTTTAATTGGAATAATCAGATTTGTAACCCAACCTAAAATATTTGAATTAAAACAAAGATGAAAATTTGTTATATAAATTTTACCTTGAATTAATATATCTTTCTGTAAGGCACAACTATAATCACTAATTAACCTTTCAGTTGATAAAATATTTTTAAAAGTTTGATGGAACTCAATATCTTTTTTTGTTGAAGCAAATACCAATCCATTACCAGAATTATTAGTATCTTCAGAACCTCTTGAAAACGAATGATCAATCAGATTTTTATCAGAACTTAAACTTGGTCTATGAGAAATATTTGAAGAATTTCCAACATTTCTTGGAGATGTTGACCTTTGTTCACCTAAAGAGAAAATAGATTTCACATCATCTTTTGGATTAATTGTGGTTGAATTTCCATTAGTATAATTTGTATTTTGTAAATTTTTGGAAGGTGATGATGAATCATTAATAAAATTTACATTACCATTATTGTCAATGTTGGGAGTATTTGGATTATTCTCAACCAACCCATTGACATTACCAGTCAGACTATGAAGAACATTACTTATACTATTACTATGGTGAATTCCATTATTAGCAATTGCACTGGTTAATAATCCTATTGGAGTTGAAGGACTATTATCTTTGTGAGTAAAAAAATCATCTATATTTTGATTTGTGTTGCTATTGATTCTGCTAATATTTGGACTTGTATGTTTAGTTTGATCAATCTTATTATTGCTAGTACTTTGAATTATGTTGTTATTAGTATTATGTTCTATTGGGTTTATCTTTATCATTGGAGTTGATTCATTACTATAAGGACTGTTAATTATATCATCAACACCTAATTCTTCTAAAGTTAATTCACCTTTACCTAAAGAATTTATTGGATTTGATTTAATTGGTTTAAAATGAACACTTTTTAAACTTTCAGCTTGATCAGAATTATTTATAGTTTCAAGAGCTTGGATATTAGCTATATCATTATTAATTAATAAATTTGTTCTTGAAGGTTTTCTAAATAAAAGACTATCTAAATGTTGCATAAATGAACCATTATTATCACTATTATTACTTGTATCCAAGTCATTTGTGGGTATACTATTTACATTATTATTACTATTAGTATTTGAGGAAGGATGAGATTTAAGTTCATTTGAAGTAAAATTACCAATACGAGTGACAGCATTATGAGCGGCGGATAAAAAAGAAGAGAATAAACCCATTTCTTCTTCTGAAGGTAATGTACTTTCTTGATTAGCTAGATTATCCTGAACATCTGAAGGTTTATTTGAAACAATTGATTGTTGAATATCAGAATTTGTATGAGTGTTAATGTTTAAATTTGAGTTTGAATTTGGATCTGAATTTGAATTTGAATTTGAATGTGAATGTGAATGTGAATGTGAATGTGAATGATTAATTAAATGGAAAGGAATACTTGGAGTAGTATGATAGGAACGAAAACTTGAAGTATCAAAATCTTGATTTGAAGATTTATTTATTCTTGATTTCTTTGTTTCTCTTTGATCTCTTCTATGAGTAGCAGCTATTTTAGCCTTATCAAGGGAACCTCTAGGAGTTCTAACTGGTGTTATTTCAGGCAATATGATTTTGGATGGAGATGATTGACTACTTCTTGAATAAGGGGATTCATATTTCTTAATTAATGGTAAAGTTTTATTTCCATAATTTTTACTATTAGACCTATTTTTACCATTTTTAGTTGATTTTGGAGTTGAAAGTTCTACTGTGTCATCAGAATTAGGTTGATTAGAATCAGAAGAAACAAATTTCCTCTTTAACCTCAAAGAAAATTTCCCCATTGTGGTTTCTGTTGTAAAAATATGAGGAATTTCGAAGTATAATAATCAACTGGTACAGGTATTAAGAAATGAAACTAAATGAGGTTTAAATTGTTGTTTAGTTGAATTTTGCTGTTGCTTAAGTTCTTATTTTTTGTTAATTTTTTTTTTTTTTTTTTTTTTTTTTTTTTTTTTTTTTTTTTTTTTTTTTTTTTTTTTTTTTTTTTTTTTTTTTTTTTTTTAATTTTTTTTAATATTGCTGGTTGAGAATAGTAGTAGAGTTTTTAAGATAGGAGGATAAGTAAGTAAGTAAATAGTAGAGAGGTAGAAAGTGAAAGGTTAGAATTAGGCGGGGATAGACTACGGAAGCAGTGTAAATGAGAGTATTTAGTTGTGTTTGTAGCATTTTGTAGCTTTATAATAATGTTTTGTAGGTAAGATTAATTATTGTTCACTTGTTATTTTATAGAGGGTCTTTTGTCACCATTAAGAACCAGCAATGTACTGTTAATTTTCACAGAATGAGGGTGTCTCTGTATGGAACTGATGTTGTTGTGTGCTTTTGGGTTGAGTTCTTTGCCTATGATGCTCTCCATCTGTTTGTTGTTTGGTACACTGTTCATTCTTCTTTGTTAATGTTTAAATCTTAAATTTAAACTATGTGCAAAATCTGTCTTTTTAAAATTTATATGTTTTTTTTTTTTTTTTTTTTTTTTTTTTTTGGGATTTGGATTTTAATTTGATTTTCATTCCTAGTATAAAAACCACTTGTAACTAACTAACTAAAATACAACATTCGCTCAAAATACAGTTATGGCTACCAAAGAGTGAGTTTATTACACCTTTTATATCATGATTTTTATTAAATTTTACTAACTAATGTCTTATAGCCCACTGTTCATATTCTTGGATAGACTGGATCTATCACAATATCA